>VZTL01015196.1:18608-101716 GCA_013400535.1 Scopus umbretta
TTTTTTTTTAAATCCTGTAATTACCTTTCTTTTCATTACTTTCTGGTGGGAAGTTTTTTCTTTTCCCCATTTCTGTTAAGCTGTGGTGTATGTTCAGTTGCTACGATGACAAGAATAATGGTATTACTATCACTGTGAAATGTTATAAGTTGTAAAGTTCATGTGATTTTTGTACGTACTGGTCTTACAAATTGAAAATGACCCATTCATTATTTACGCTATGTGGGGTAAAACTTTAAACAAAAAGTTGTTCTTCAATTCACCTTTGAAGCGCATGTTTTCTGCCCTGCGTGTTTTCTGCCGTACATGTTTTCTAGATGTGAACTACAGCAGTATAGATTTTTTTCAACTTATTTAACAGTGCTAGTAGCTGTAGTTCAGAAGCTGCTGTGCAGCAGAGCTGGAACTCACTAGATGTTTGTACAAAGTCAATGGGTTATGGGGGTTTTGTTCGATCTATAGTTATTTATGCTGTTTGCTCCAGGTCTCCCTGCCCTTACAGCAGTGATTAAAACACTGCCTCAATAGTTCAGAGCTACTGTTTGCTAAAAAGTGTTCCACAGCTTTTTGGTTGTTTGTTTCCCTATGGTATCTAAGGGTTATGAAAAAACAGATTAAAACCCTCACTGTCCATTTCTAAGTCCAGACGGAGAATGAATCCAATCTGACTGCAGATTGCTGTGAGAGCAGTGGTTTAAAAAGTATTTCCAGAGTGTAATGAAACAGAATATAAAATATGATATCAACAAAAAAATACAGTGATATCTTCCATATTGAGTTCCACACTCTCTGGCTCCTAGCCCCAGAACACTAGGTTTATGCAATGGCTTTGCCTATAGCTGCTGTCTAGCTACCAAGTCTTTACATCATGCTGTAGCCCTGCCCATATAGAAACCTCCTGAGTATCTAATGTGAGCTGAAAAGAGGTTAGCTGGAAGTTAACTATTGAAATAAACCCCCAGGCAGTGATGGAGTCTCCCTGCCATGCCGTCTTCCAACCAAGGTCTAGTTGTTGTTACTTGCATAGGATGCATAACTCCTTGAGGTGGAAAAATTACTTTTCAAAAGGAGTTAACCACCTGCCATCAGCAACACAAGTTTCAGAAAAGAAGTAAGCAAGAAGGTGTGATCCAGTGCGCAAATTCCTAAAGAGGAGGCAACAGCCGGTGAGACTGCAGCGCGACAGAGAAACATCTGGAAGCTATGGGAGACTGTAATCCAAGTGGGACAGAGTGACGCCGTTTGTCTGCCTCATAAGAGCTTTCTGGGCCAGCTTCATAGGAAAGCTCTTATGAGATAAGGGAGGTGGCTACACCGGGTGTTGATGAGGTCTGAAGTACAGTATATTGAAGCCAGGTTTGGGTATTGCTCTTCACCACTAATACTGATGAACTGGAGTGGATCCAGGTTAGTGAGAATAAAGAGCGGTTGGTTGCTGTGAGGAACAGTTAACGGCACTGCATGGCTTTAATCTAGAAAATACGGGACTGAAGGCAGGGAACACCGAAGTTCAGGAACCTTTGCTGCGTGGGGCCCGGTGCTCTGTGCTCCTCCACAGCTTCTGGGGTGAGATGAGAGCAATCACTTAATTTTCGGTGAAATTACTGGAACAGTGAGGTTTCTGCAGACTCTTACTAGTGCAACTTGAGGCATTGCAGTTTTGGTGTCGGCTGGAGGTTGCTAGGCCTGCAGCTAACAGCTGTGACAGCTGCTGCAACTCAGCAGTTGATGTGCTAATTTAAACCAACACCACTCATGCTTTAAGTTATTGCGCCAGACTACGGCATAGAAGAATCTGGGATGGGACTGCTGGACGTCTCTCATCCAATGCCCTGCACAAAGCAGGTCCCAACCAGACCAGGATGCTTAGGGCTTCGTCCAGCTCAATCCAAGGACTCAGTCCCCAGGTGGGGATGCCACAACCCCTCTGGACAACCTATTTGTGATATTTGACCACCTTTATAGTGAATTTTTTCCTCATATTTAATTATAATTTCCTGTGTTGCAACTTGTGTCCATTGCCCCTCCCCTATCATGGTGCAATCAACAATGTTAGTCATTACTTAATAAATCCCTCAATTAATAGCATGTTTCTTGGTAACTGCCTACTGGGCTCTAATTTCATGGTGCTGCAGAAGCGGAGGATGTGCGCTGTTCCCGCTTTGGCCAGGTTTGAGCATCCTAACAGGGCGACTGTACCAGCCGAGCTGCAGAGGTGCTGTTCTCCCCTCGCATCGGTGCCTCTCCCGCACAGCCCTGCTCGGCGTGGCCAGCTGCGGCCCCGGGAGCAGCTGCCTTTTCCCAGGGCAGTGAATTCATCCCTGTCCGTAGGTGGTGCACAGGGGTTGAAAGCACTCTGGGATGCTTGGGGATGAAAAGCTCTGTATGATGCATAATGATGATGATGATTATTAAAATAAAACTTTAAGATGCCTTAATATAAGGAGTTCATTGGAAAGTTTACAATTTGGGGTTTTTTATGAGGGGAGAAATTATTTCCAAGAACCAGGTTAGAATAAGTCCCCCTTAGGACGATACAAAAGGAGAGTTCCAGTGTATTACAAAATTAGCATGGCTGTAGCTTTCTAAGCTTTTAAGATCCCTTAGTATCAGGGGGAAAGGGGAAAGGAGAGTCGGGCAGCCAGAACGGGAATCTGTCTCTATTGGGAAACCATTAGAAAGATGCAATGTGGTGGCTGGGACCCAGGCAGAATTTGAATGTCATCCCTTTTCTATAAATAATGCATAAGCACCATCAAATTTTTGAATGCAGAGCCTAGAGGAAAATAACTTCTCTTTATTGAACTGGGATGTAAAAGTTTGGGCTGGAATTCAGAGGTCCCAAGTTCAGGGGTCCCGGGTGGTAGATCCCAGCTGCTCTCCTCTCCCGCTCAAGTGTCTTGGGAGCAAAGGGATGAGAATGCTGCACGAGAAGCAGATCAGAGAGCTGCAGCCTCTTGCCTTGTGGATTGTCCCAGATTTACTGCAACCCCCACCAGGAAAATGGGATGTTTACCATGAATAATTTTTTCATCTCTGGACCATGAGTGGAGTATTTACCACCCAGATCCAAAGTCACAGGCTTGTATCTGTGTCAACTCAGAGTGATGCAACTTGAACAGAAAGCTTTTGGGGAAAATATTGGAGTTTCCTGTGAACAAAGGTGGACAAAGAACAGAGGGAATGTCCCATCCAGCTTTCAGGAGTAATGCTGCTCTGTCTCTGGGACACTTACGTGGTGCTCAATCACTGTGCTGTCCAAGTCAAGCATGCATTACTCTCATGATACCCTGCGCACTGTCCCATAGGTGATGGAATGATGGAGTAAGGCCTCGGTGGTCTATGCTTTTCAAACTTTGCAAACCTGGCTCCAAGGAGGTGTGCGATTCTGGTTTTAGTGATCAAATTATGCTAACAAAAGTCCTGCTGTTTTATGCCACATCAGCTTAACCCACATGTCCTTGTGGTTCAGAGCACAAGGTCTGGCTTTGCCCTCATTCCCTTTCAAAGCCATTCACATTGTCTTTGTATGAGTTTGTGCTGGGCATGGGAATTTGGCTGTGACTTGACATTGCTCAGCTCTGCTCCATTGCAAGCAAGCAAGGAGAAACTGCTCTAACGTTTTGCCCTGTCAGTCTCCAAGGATGGTAGGAAATATCACAGCCCCTTTCTGCCAAGCACTGAAATTGGAGAAAGGCCCCTCGTTTAGTGTTTATGATGTGAACAGACAAGGCATGAGCAAGGGTTTGAGACCAAAATAGAGGATGGTTAAGCAACTTGGCAAGTCAACAGACATGCAAAATGGCAAATGAGATGTCCCACATCCCCGTCAAGTGTCCTGTCTGGTAAGGGGCACTGTCTTGCTCACCTCCTACCTTGCTGCCTTTGAATTGCTCCACATACAATACATTTCTATGGGGACTGGCTTATTTACACAGCCTGCCCTCTCTGTGCCTGAACTAGAGAAAAAAAATGATGGAAGAGAAATGAAGTGGTTACCAATTAGCAATTAGTTCATTAATAGAAGACATCTGCTTCACATTAGGCAGGGAGAGATGAAAAAGGCTGAATCTCATGCCTCCAGTGACTGGCTGCTTATGGAGTCTGCATTAAACTAGAAATCAGGCTTTTTTTAAAGGTTGATTTTTGTCTGCTCTGGAGCTATCCATACATTGAGGGCTGAGCAATGGTGGTTACCAGTGATTTGACAGGGCATCGCGCAGCACAGGAGACTTGCCTGTGAGGGATCCCCATTCTGCTGGGTGCAGGGGGGGGACCCACCCTGCCCCACATCCTGCTCCAGTGCTGGCTCTGCCTTGTCCAGATTCCTAACCTTGGTAGGGGCAGAAATGGGAAGGAGGCTTCTGGATTTGGAAGAAGAAACTGGAATTGCCCCTGCAGTGAATTCAGTCAGGCTTGAGCCTGGGCTTTGAGATACAAATGAAAGCAGTCTCCTGCACAAGCTGCCCAAAACCCTTCCCAGGGCACACAGCCCGCTCTGGGGAGATGATGGAGCTGGGAATTAGTTTGCTTTTGTGAGCTCTGGGTGCAAAATCCAAATTACTGGAAGAACACCAACAGCTAAATGACGAAACCAGTTTTTAAAGCACTTTGAACAATCTGCTTCCCCAGCCACCCAGGTGCTTCGCGAAATGTCTGTCCACTGTGCTGGGTGAATATTTCAGAGCAGGAGCAGGAAAAGGTAACAACTCCTCCAGAGCAGCAGTTGTTTTCTCCTGGAAGACAGGGAGGAAGAGGATGAAAAGTTTCATGTGGGACGCTGTAAAACTGAAATGCCACGAAGTCCAAAGGTGAGCTCCTTGTACCGGCCTGGAGAGTGCTGGGCAGGAGATGCCAGGCAATTTCTTGTAGTTTTATTTTCTGCTGAAGAATTTGGAAACCGTGTGTGTGAGGAAGCAGGGCTATCAAAGAAAACAATTATCAGCAGAGTTTGGGAAAATGCAAGCTAACTTTCCCTGGCCATATTTCTTTAAATGTGTCCCCTTCCCCTAAATTTTCCCAAACTTTTCTCAGTTATCTTTCTGTACAGATTTCCTTCCCTTCCAAAGCTGAAACACTTTCATTGTATTGAAATTAAATGGAAAAAGAAATCTCCAACTAAACCTGAAAGCAATTTAAAAATTTTAATACAAAAAGCCATTTTTCCTTGAAAACCATTCAACTGGCTGTAACCAAATCCTCTCCTATTGAAGCAGCAAAATTCCCCTAGATTTCAGGAGTGGTGGGACAGGCACTCAGCCGATTTTGACGCTGACAGGGGCAGCAGACTCCTGATTGCATCGCTATGAAACTCTTTTACCCAGTCACTGCATGAATTTTCTGCCTATGGATCAGAAGTGTTTGGATTTTGGGGCTTGTCTAGCAGGCAAAATTGTCCAGAATAATCTATTTTGCAAGAGCTGCTATGGAGCTGCTGCTCATCTGAACCCTATTGAGGGAGTGTATTCCAGAGCAATTATTTTGCTCTGGAAGGGAGCATTAATTATTCCACTGTAAAATTACTCTTATGGTGGAAGATAGTGGTCTGAGCAGGGAGCTGTTCCAGAATGTTGATTGTGGAATAGCTTATTCTGCAATAGCTATTCTGGTCAAGTTCCCCATATCAGCAAGCCGTGAATCCCTGCTGCAGCATGGGTGGGAATGCACCCAGCACACGCAGCCTCTGGCTTTATGGATGGTTGTGAACTGATGAATCCAATAAAGTTATTATTGTGCTTGCCTTTGAGCAAGAAAGATCTCTGCTAACACCAGTGTCTCCTGGATTTTTCTCCTCCGTTAGATGTTATGCACTCATCTGTCTCCACGCAGGTATGCAGGGTTGCTCACCCGTTCTCCCCCTCCCTTCCCACTGAAAAGCTGACTTGTTTTATCAATGTTTCTTAACTCTCAACCTCATGGGTTTTATCCCTCTGCCCAGATGGATGCAACACCCTTTTATTTTAAACTCTATCTGTGACTTTTTGTCCGTGCTCCTTGGATTCCTTTTTTTTAACCCTGGATGGCCGATGAGGTTCAACTGCAGCAGGCAGCCCTCCGGCCCCGTGATGCCTGCAGCGAAAGCATCGCCATGTGCCATCACCCCGTGTTTACAGTCTTCTCAGGCAGCTTTCAATTGGCATGACAGTGTTTTCTTGCCTGAGCCAACTTGAATTAATTTGGAGCATAAGATTTCAGGAGACAGTATCAAGTCCTTCAGTGAAATCCAAATAGATTGCAGCTGCTCTGCACTCTATTAACCCCATAATTTTGTAATTCTGCCCAAAAAAAACTGGGGGGAAGGGCAAAGAAAGCTGGAGTCTGGCAGGATTTTGATTACACAAAATCAATTGTGAGCTGGAGGGAGTGTAAGAAATGTTTTCCTGGAGCAGGGTAGCAGGTTGGTGTGGTGGTTTCATTGTCTATAACATGGACTTCTTTCTTTACCCCTGCATGTCTCTTTTATCCATAATTAATGATTTGTGTGTTCCCCAATGTGCAAGCATTTGTGTCCCTCATGGCTAGCATAAAATTTTCTGAAGCACCTCATGATTTGGCTCTTACGTTCTTAGTTGTTAGCAGCTTCCAAGGGGACTTTTGATTTTCAGGGACATGTTCTTCAAAGTAGTTAAATGTAAAAAGTAGTAATAATTAAAAAAAACACAGCAGCCCCAAAAGAAAAGAGAAATAACAAAATCTGATCCTTTGAGGATCTCAGATGAAGCAATTTGAAGGGGGAAAGGGATAAAACCAGGCTTGCTAGAGATAAGCCTGGGGGCAGCACACCAATGTTGTGTTGAAACTGCTGGAAAAGTAAGGAGGGAGGTCAGCAGAACTGCTACCTTGGATTTCTGGAGGTCAGACTGTTTAGGAGCCTGGTTGACAGAGTCCCTTGGGAGGCAGTCTGAAGGGCAAAGGAGTCTAAGAAGGCTGGACATTCTTCAAGAAGGAAATCTTAAAAGGTGCAGGGGCAGGCCATCCCCGCATGCTGAAACGTCTTTCAGCTGGTGGGGCAGAAGACTGGCATGGCTGAACAGAGAGCTTTGGCTGGAACTCAAGGAAAAAAAAGAGAGTTTATGACCTGTGGAAGAAGGGGCAGGCAACTCAGGAGGACTCCAAGGATGTTGTGAGGTCCTGCCGGGAGAAAATTAGAAGGGCCAAAGCCCAACTAGAGCTTAATCTGGCTACTGCCATAAAAGACAGTAAAAGGTGTTTTTCTAAATAACGTTAGCAACAGAAGGAGAATCTCCATCGTTTCTGGGATGGAGGGGAAAACCTAGTGACAAAGGAAGAGCAAAAAGCTGAGGTACTTCATGCCTTCTTTGCCTCAGTCTTTAATAGTCAGACCAGTTGTTCTTGGCGTACCCAGCCCCCTGAGCTGGAAGACAGGGATGGGGAGCAGAACGAAGGCCCCATCATCCAAGGGGAAATGGTTAGCGACCTGCTACACCACTTAGACACGCATATGTCTGTCTATAAGGCCAGGTAGAATCCACCCAAGGGCACTGAGGGAGCTGGCAGAAGCGCTCACCAAGCCGCTTTCCATCGTTTCTCAGCAGTTCTGGCTAACCAGGGAGGTCCCGATTGACTGGAGGTTACCAAATGTGTCGCCCATCTACAAGGAGGGCCGGAAAGAGGATCTGGGGAACTCCAGGCCTGTCAGTGTGACCTTGGTGCCAGGGAAGGTTATGGAGCAGATCATCTTGAATGCCATGATGTGGCACATATGGGACAACCAGGTGATCAGGCCCAGTCAGCATGGGTTTATGAAAGGCAGGTCCTGCTTGACTAATGTGATCTTCTGGGAGAAGGTGACCTGCTTAGTGGATGAGGGAAAGGCTGTGGATGTTGTCTACGTAGACTATGAAGCTTTTGGAAAGTTCAAGCTTAACATCTCTGTGTCTCATTTTTCTTGTCTTCAAAGCATAGATCATACCACAAACCCAGCTCAAATCCAGATGTTCAACTGATGCCAGCCAAATCAGCTCCAGCACAGTTGGTGTTGGCCATGTACTCATCCACTTGCATTGCTTATAGCTCTTACCCTTCCCCATGTCTTCTCTCCCCCAGTAATTTAGCTGTCCCCTCATGCTGTCATGTCTTGATTTATGCTGTTGCTGCTGATGGCAGGACCTTGCCTGCATGCTCTGCGCCTGGTGCACTCTACGCTGCAGCAAAGATAATTAACAGTAGCAGAGAGCAAGAGGTTAATTCCAGGCTCCTTTCCTCTGCCTGGAGAAAGCATAAATTCTCACTAGAAACAATTGTGGGAGCAGCTGCCACTCAGTACAGAAATTAATAATTCCAGTTTTAAGAAAGCAAATTTTTTGTGCAGTGCATAACTGGAGAGGAAATATTTAAGGCTATTTTTGTGGTTTTGGAACTAAACCTTCTAGGTAGAGGTTTAAATAGTGATTATCTCAGTTCATTTTCATTCAAAACCCAGCATGCATGATCTGAAGGGAGCAAATGTTTCTAAAAGGGTATAGAACAATAAGTCTGATTTTCAGACTGATGGAGAAATGTTAAATATGTGTTTTCCTCTTTCATTACCCTTGGCTTTAATTAGTATTATGCTTCTAGTAAGGGGAATGAGTAATATTTCCCTGTTTGGTACTCTGTTTCATTAAGCAAACTGCTTGCTGTTAAATCAAACTCAATTGGCTCCTTCTGTGATTTAAAGCTTTTAGCTGTAGCCCATGAAACAGCTGATGACTGGTACCATCAGAAGAGGGCAAAATTTGTACGATGAAATGAGGTTTTTCCTTATACCCATGATAGTTTCAGTCCATCAGCAGGATGCTGTGCACACAGGCTCAGGTTAGTTTGTACATGGGTATACGTGACATGGAGAATCTTGCACAGCGTGCAAGAACTTTATTTCTGTCCTGTTGGCTCGAAGCCCAGAAGTCAAAGAGGACAGCGGCCGGCACAGACCCTGCAAGGGGAAGATGCAGGTATATTCCCAATATTTTTAGAAGATCTTACTGGTGCTGTAGGACCACTGTTTATGGTGCAGCTGTGGTGCCTTTTCTTCAGTTTGTTTCACCTGGTAGTCACCTCTTGAAGTAGCTCATCAATTAGTGAGAATTTTCCATAATTTGATGCCACTGGTTATTTTTTAGACATTATGAAGGGAATCAGGACATGGGCTGCATAGTCCATGGCTTACATCTGATGGTCCAAAGCCAACGTTAGGGTGCAAGTGCAGCCCAAATAATCTGATTCCTGCTGTGGAGCTGGAGGAAAGCCCAGAGCAATAGCCACGAGTCTCAGGTAGTGTTCAACAGAGCTACAGCTCTCAGCGAGAGAGGCTAGGGGACTGCCCAGCTGAAGTGTCTTATTCATTTAGTAATTGCAACTGGGCTTACCTGGAGAAAGCTCAGCTCCAAGCCTCAGAGCCCTGAGGGGTGTAGTCAGGACAGTTTGCTTCTGCAGTTCAGCCTTTAATTGGAAAGGCTCTAAAGCATCTGAAATTGTGGATCAAAAGCATGTGGGAGATTGCACCAGCATCAGACAGCTGGCTAGACAGAGCATGGTTTAGCACTGCCAGAGACTTACAAGTACAGGAGTTGTGACAGTGATGTGGGAAATTTATAGATGTGAAAGATGGATTTGGTGGCAGACCTGGGATGCAGTCACAGCAGGCAGTAAGGGAAAGTGTCTGATTGAAGAGGTTTTGCAAAAGGAGCTGCTTGAGGAACACATCTTTTGTAAACCATTTCCTTAACAGTCTTGGCATGAAAAACTGCAGTTTGCTGGTGGGAATTCCTCCCATGCATTTCCTACTGCTGTGCCTGCTTGTTGTTCGGTCTGTGAGTTGCAGTTATTAGCGAGAAGCCTCAGGTTGGGGTTTCATCTGAGCTGCAGAGGGAACAGGACACGGCTGAACGAAGCGTGGGAGACGTATCTTCTCAGTAGAGCGCAAGAAGCTGTTTCTTGAGCCAGAGCAAACACTGTACCAGGCAGGTCATCTTGGAGATAACATAAAGATCTCCTCTCATGAATTTCTGGGTTAATAGAGGGGACTCAGGTGAACAAGCATATAATTAAAAAAACATTAACTTTATTAACAAAATGCTAAATAAGCATGTTTATGCTTGTTTGTCCTTTGGGCTGCAAGGGAAGAAAGCAGTGAGATGTGTAGGTAAAAGTTTAGCATCTTTGGCTGAAACTTCATGTTCAGTACTAAAGCAGCTGGTGGTGGTGGCAGGAAGGGCTCAGCCCAGGAGGAGCAGTAACATAAAGCCCGATGGAGGAAAGGATTTCTTCAGAAAGGATTTGGGGGTTGAGGAGGGACTAGGTGAAGAATCGACAGGGGGATCCCTAAGAAGTGATTTTACCCTCCTCCCCCCCCCCAGATCAGCTCTATTTTGTGCATGTCTGCCCAGGCAGCTCCCATTGATTTGATGCTGAATGATTTTTCTGATTTTAAAAACTGCATCAAATTGCAAGCAATTGCACATGTGCTTACCTTCAAACACTCATGTAGCTGCATGTCTGATTATAATTATACTCCTGTGAAAATTTTTGATGGACCCAAGGACTTAATCCCATAAACCTCACTGATCACATCACTGCATGTGTGAATTTATGCTTGCAGAATTAAATCCTGCGTTCAGCTATGAGGCAATTAATTGTTATAAGCAGAAAACATGCAGGGGCGGGGGAATAAGGGCCAGGTTAGAACACTTAGACTGTAAATGAAAGAAGATCTTTCACTACTGGTGGGTATATATTTCTGTTGCCAAGGCTTATCATTGAGAAAGCCGCTGTCCCAGGCTCCTTGCTTAAGAGGCAAATGATGATTTACTCTGTGTGACACAGAGAGGGAAATGAAACCTGATTTTAATTCTGGCTGTGTAAGTGTGCCAGAAGCACTTTCCCTGGAGAGTTGATACAGTTCATCACTCTGGTTTGCAGATTCCCTGATACCCACCAAGCTGCCGGAGCTGTGCATGCTGCAGACAAGTGGCTCGCATGGCTGCAGGCACAGGAGCAAACTGCTGCCACAGCTGGGAGGTGACCACCCACCTGAGATTGCCATGGACCAAACCGTCTGGGAATGCCATGTGAATGTGAGGAGAAAGCATGGGAAGGGATGTTTGACTCAGAGTCAAGGACTGAGAGAAAAGAGGAAGGGAAGGAAAGGGGGGGAATTATTGTTCAAACACCCAGCTCTGAGTACTGTTCCATGGGAGGTGTTTCTGCTAAGGATGGATTGGAAGAGCGTGGTGGTGCGTGAGTATTTAGGAATAGGACTGCATCGCCAGAAAGGAGTTGCCCAGTTACCTCCAATGACCTTCACCAGCTCAGCTGCAGCCTTTAACACAGTTTCTGCTTGTTTGGGGCTGTGCGTAGAGCCCTGCTCCTATAGAAAGGATCTTTCTTCTTGTAGAAAGGATCTTTGCTCAGTTCTTCTCCTGAAAACCTCCCACAATTCTTCACCCAATCCCCCAGCACACACAATCGTGTAAAGATGAGGTTTTGCAGAGGACTGGTTACTCTGGTGTAAACATGAGGTTCATAAGTAAAACACAGTGAAGTCATCTGGTTATTGAAGAGGCCTCTTCCACACCCTGATGGTTTGCCTGCTGATGGTGAATCTCATCCCTGCCTAGTATAAATACAAAAAGAAAAACCCCGTGAGTTCACCTGTTGATGGCATTATCCCCTATTGTAAACGATCACAATCGTAGTGAAATTGACTGACGATCCAGAATGAACTGTTTATCCCTTTCTCCTTCCTTCCCCAACAGTGAGGGGATAAACTGGGATTTCCAAGAGGTAAGAGGAGCAGTTTGGAGCTGGCCCACAGCCCTCCCTGTTGAGCAGAAGGCAATCCTTTGCCTTCCATAAGTTTTAGAGTAGTGAAAAGGTTTGGTATTGGGATTGCAAATGGATGGAGCTCCATTAAGCTGCTGCAGCCATGATGGTCTAAGGGTATGTGTAAAGTTGGACTTTTCCTCATTCATTTAATCTGAATATGTGGGGGTAGGGAAAACAGGAAACTCTTGGACACCTAGGCTATTTTTCCTAGCTGTATCTGCCTGTGTCTTCAGAAATGGTCTGTGAGCCCTTCTAGAGACAGAGAGATGGAGCTGGAGCAACCACAGTTCCTGGGACATAAGGATGTGCACCTCTGATAGCAAATAGCTCTGAAAAAAGCCACAGAATTTATCTTATCTGTTTCTCTGCCATTGCTGTCTTAGAGCTGAAGTGGGCAAGCTAGCCTGTAAGGGCAGCAAGAGGCAGCTGCTGTCCTGTGGTCTTGGGTGACCGCTGACCTGCATGGTGTGTCTCTGCTAGGATTGACACCTGTATTTGAACGAGCAGATCTCAGATGTTCAGGGTGTTCTGCCAGAAGCCCCAACTGTTTGGCAGATTTTCTGAAGCTCGTGCCCCTTCTTGCTTTCATTGATGTCCATCTTAATTATTTTATATATGTTGTTCCTTGCTGCATGAAAGAGTTTGCACAATTCTGAATGTGTGAGAAGGAGGCTTTGTTTTCTGTTATTACTCATGTAATTAGGCAGTAGTGGTAACTTTATGTAAAAGAATATGAAAATAATTAGGTTGCTTTTGGCCAAGTTCATTGCAAACATCAGAAAGCCCTGAATTCAGATTAATTTCATGTTTTTCAAGGGTTGCTGTAGTCTTTAGATGAATTTAGCTAGTTAGGCTGATGGTGCAGCCAGTCCCTTTAGGGCTTTCTGTCCCCTTGTTGTTATATATCAACCTGACCGGGAAACATTCTCATAGTTAAAACTAGACTAGCCCACACGCTTTAACAGTCTGCAGTGAAAATGCTTGTCACCAGCTCTGCTAACAGTAGAGCATGTAAGCCTTAAACAGAAATGGCTCCATAGGACTAAAGAAACAAATGGAAGGCTTGCTGTTTTATTAGCTTAACAAACTACATTTCACTCCTGTCTCTATTTCCCTTTCTGCGTAGCAATACATACCCTGTTTCCAAAATGCTCATATAAACAATGGGGAGGAAAGCCTTTTGTGTGGCTTTTGCTAAGATTGCAAGTTGTGTGGGCAATGCCACTCAACAGAATTTCAATGAGATTTGCAAGCCTGTATGCTTATGCACAGGGAAATATTTCATAACTTGTATTCTCTCTTAATTGAATTTTTTTTTCCACACAATAATTTATATGAAGTCAAAAAGGGAAAGTGCTTTGACAAAACATTCAAGACTGTCTTTGAAGAACCCAAGGAAATTTTGTCTGGGTAGATTTATTCATTATGTAATTAAAACACTTTGATGAAAACGCGGCATACTCCAGAATTTATAAACCACAGCTCTGCTTGGTACTCTGAAGGTCTTTTCTCTTTCCATTAGTCAGTGTTCTGCTCTGAATTGTACATTGTACGTTGTTTTGGGGACCATTTGATGGTTTTTTTAATTTTAATTTTGATGTTAAGTCTTCACCACTTGGCTCCAGATGTTCCTGAAGAAGTTCAAGTTCCTGTCATCTGTGCAGTGTCCTCATTCATTCTTGATGTCTCTACAGCCATCACTTTATTATGACAGTGAAGAGGGACTTAGGTACTGCTTGCAGTGTCCAAATTAATGTGCACAATGAGCAATTCAAATTGCTACTTACTTTACATTGGGCAATGAATATGCTAGACAAAGTGTGTGTGTGCTTAAGTCTGACAGCTCTGGAGTGTAAGGTCTGAACTTAAGCAACATATTGGGGCTACACTAAGTTTATGCTAGGTGTTCCAGCAGACTGTGAATGTGGCTTTCCATCTCCCCATTGCAGCCAGCTCTTTGCAGGGCTGAACACCTGCACATTTTTGGTTTGGCTTTGTTTTTTCCCATCTCCCCCAGCAGTGCAGTGTCTGTTTTTTATGTACCAGTGTCAGCTTCAGAAAAATGCAGATATTTCCATGGCTGATAGAATCTCACACTGTATAGATGACAAGGGAAGAAAAAAAACCCCAAAACACACAACCCCACTCCCCACCAAGCAAAAGCACTTCAGCCTCCTCCTATAAGGTGTGACCTTTACGCTTGTACATTAAGAAGTTTCAACACTATATGAGATTGGGATGGAGTCTGGGTAAAATCTTTCCCGCCCAACTTTTTTGCATCTCTGGAGTTTTGAAAGAGTCAGTGGATTTCCTATAAGAAAGGGGCAAGGCTATTGTCTTACCTCCTGTCTGCCTTTACTTACAGAGGCAATGATGTGAAGCATTTTGACTACAAGACTGCGGGAGCGAGGTGTATGGTAGAAGGCAGAGGCCAAGAGGTACTGTGTGGGTCAAAGCTGACACATGAAGGTCAGATAGGCAGACTTGGGCAATGGGAAGTAAAACCATCTCAGCCACAACCTATAGTTAAGACAAAAGTAAGAGGTGCACATACCATCTGAAAAAGAAACTAAGTTGCATGGATGTGGTTAATAGGCTACATTGGAGTGATAGGACTGTGAAGTGTGGGCTCATGGCAGCCCAAGGCAGGGTGCCTGCTGTCTGACTTCTTGTGGTGTGGAAGAAGCTTTGTGTAGCAATGATGTGCAGGCCAGGAAACATCCATATTTACTTTACCATTGGAGTTTTACAGTGTTATCATATGTGGATACATGGTCTCGAGTTCCTACTGGTACTACATAAAGAGCCTATTGAAGTATATAGGATGGAAGAAAGCTAATAGGAGAATGTAGAACAGGTTGTAATACAAACAATCAAACATCTACCAAGGGCAACCACATTCTTCCTGGACTGGCTAGGTCCTACTGTGTTGCATTTGCTTATGAATATCGTTTGATCTTGAGCGGCTTTGTTCTAACTTCAGCTACATCTACTTACCTGATGTGCTGGCAGCGGAGGGGTGGCTTCATAGGCCCTGCTCTGGGAGTAAGGGCCATGTTTATTCTTTTTCATCCCTTTGAAATGGGCAAGGAGCATCACTAACATTTCAAGTTCACCAGTGAAGAAGGGGCTATTGATCTTGAAGGTGGGACCCTTGGAGTTTTCTACAGGGCAAGACACCAAGCCTGGCATGGGGAATTCCTTTTTCTCAGGAAGATACTTTAGGAGCGTTGGGAAAAATGGGCCCCGAGAATCTGGATATTGAGACTGTTGTTTTTTCCCTGCCCTGTTGCAGAACAGCCCAAGGCGCTTCATCCTCTCTCTGAAATCTCAGGTATGAACTTTCTCAAAGCCCATTAGCCAAAATTTTTGTGGCGTAAGGTGTGAAACCCCCCACTTTCATACACAAAAGGAGGACTTGGAGAAGTCCCAGTGGGCAGAAAGGTGACTGCCTCAGGAAACCCCACCTGCGGTAATGGAGGCACCTCTGGTGCCATTGGCATCAGCATGACCTTTTGTTTTGCTCTTGGCAAACACCAGTGGTGCTGATCTCCTCATGAGAGGATGCGAAGGGGAGATCTGCAAGCAGGGTGTGAGGCTGGGGTCCCCCTGAGCGACTCCCACGGCAGAACTCCCTGCTGGGGAAAGCCTCTGTGCTGAGCCTTGTTCTCATCCACGCTATTGCAGTTGCTGCTCTGGAGCATCAGGCAAAAATACTGCTTTCAATCTTGTAATGTGCTGCCCAAGCAAATGTAAAATATTTAATCTGGCATTGCCAAAGGGGTGCTTTATGACTTATGCCAAATTACATTATATAAACATAATTAAAGGGTTAGCTTTGTTTGAATCTGTCATTCTAAGCAATAAAGATGTCAGATAATTTAGTGTTGCATTTTGATACTCACCCTATTAAGCTAATAAGTGTTTTTGTTTGTGCGTGTATGTATATGTGAGCAGTGTTCATGGAGTTAGCTTTTTTTTTTTTAAAGGTGACCAGGTCTGAAGATGTTGCTGGTGGTATCTCAGACCACTGCAACAAAACTGGCTTCCAGTGTCTGCTTTTGAGCCTGGATGCCTGTGGTTCCCAAAACTGCTTGGGGACGCTGAGAGGGGCAGGAGTCCCCCCCGTGCATCTGTGGCAGGAAGGCTCTGGGGAGGGGAGCAGGGAGGTGCTGGGGCAGAGGTGGGCTTGTGCTGGGGGAGCTGTATGCGTTAAAGGTGGGACATGACTCCTGCAGACCAACAATTGTCAAGCTGTGATGGACAAGGATTTAACAACATGAAACATTAGAAATGCATGATGCTTCCTGTGAAAAAAGGGTATTTTTAATGAGTTATCTCTTCTGCCCTGTAGACCCTTCATACCTGATACATTTCATTTTGCCTAGTAGCAGGTAGCATCCACTTATCCAGTGTGTTCCACTGAAGGTCCACCACTTTAGCCGAGTCTTGTCCTTGTTTTCGAGGTGGGGGAATGGAGGTTTGGTTAACTGGCTTATGGAAGATGGGGGAGGATTTGGCCGGGTACCTGCCCATGCTGTGGGTACCAGCCATGAGCAGCCCCAGAGCAGCGCGGAATGGAGCAGAGCATTTTCCAGAGCCGAGGGCATGTCCATCCTCGGATGTCCATCCCCCATGGTGGGGAACCAGGGCAGTTTCAGCTCTTGATGGTAGGTACTTCGTACACTGGGGCTGGTGCAGGTTGATATGTTGGGTATACAATCAGCTGCTGGAGAAGAAAACACCCTTCCTCCCACAGGTGCTCTATTTTGAGACTTGTGTTACAACCACTAAATCAATGGAAAAACAAACCCAATCCTGTCAAGTACTAGGATGAATATTTTTCAGATTATGTTAAGGTTTATAAAAAAATGTTAAACTAGAGAGTAAAATACTTTACATGATTAAACTGTCTTAATTTTACAGTCATGCACATGGACTATTTACTGGGATAAAAAGTAAAGATGCTTTTGGGTCCCGGACTTGCAGTATCAGTATATTTATGAATTAGTAGGTGCAATTATCCTCTTGAAATCTGTTGTCAAGATAGGTTTTGTTTAAAGTTGGCTTTCATTTCGGCTACTGTTGAATAAATGCACCAAGCCATAACATGCTGTTTGTCCACCTATCCAGAACAGCGGGTGCACACAGAGCTAGGTTTGTCATTTGTTCACCATTCATATAGCATAAAGCCTCCTATTTAATGTTGAGAAGTTGCTGTTGGATGCCTGAACGGCCCAGGCATACTGGAGCATTAAAAAAAAAAATGGTTCAATCAAAACCCAGGACAAAAATAGATTCACAGGTTTTCTGTTTCAAATTAAACTCTTAAAAGCCTCTTTTCCAAATTTCTTTCATTCGAGTTTTGGAACCAGTCCTAAATGCTGGGTCTGAAACCCCAAAATACACTGCAGTTTGTGCCCTCAACAGTGATAGGCTGGATCCAAATAGCAGATACAACCACACCAAAACCTGGGGAAGCCTTGGGTTTCCTGCCCAGGTTCAGCAGAGCCCCTTTGCCTTGTGGATGCTTTCTGCCATGCCGGACCCCCATCTGTCCCCCCATAGCCTGTCCACCCAGGGCCAGTCTGGGTACAGATAATGGATTATATAAATATAATAGAATGTGTGTTAGCTGTGAGGGCTGGTGGGCGTTAAGTTGTTTATAAGCTCCATCAATACATTAAGCTCAGTGGGAGACCTGCAACATTTCCCAGTCATTCTCCAAGTATCACAACAAACCTCCTCATTTTGGGAATGATGTCTAGGGGGGTATCTGGCTTTCTAATCTGGGATTTGGTTTGGGCTCATCTCTACCCAAAAATATTATTTTAACCACTCTTTGTATTTCATTTCCATACTTTTTCTTCAGTATGCTTTGAGAAAAGATTCTGCCAAGGACAGAAATGCTTTGAGCCCTGGAAAACATTTTTATTTTTTTTTTGCCGTGTATATGGAAGGCAGTGTTTTCCTTGGCTTAGCTTGTGAAATACATGGCACAACCTGCATGAAATATTTGAGGCTGTGAGGAGACATGAGCAATTTTTGAAGGAAAAAAAGAAGAAAGAAAGAAAAAAGTTAATTTTCATTCAATGGTCTCATTTGCTTATAGCCACACCCAGACAGGAGGTGTGGGGCAAAGCAAGGAAGAAGAGTTGATTTATGAACTTGTAAAATTAAAGTTGTTACAAAGTTAAAAGGAAACAAAACAACTCTCCCCCGCCCCCTCCAGCCCCCAAAAGGTCAGATTCATGGCAAGTTTTCTACATATGTGAGCAGGAATTAAACCATTAGTGTCTGATAAAAATTCATGAGGCTTTCGAAACACCAGGGGATGAGATGAAAGCTCTGCCTCATCTGCCCAGGTTGTGGGGAAAAGGGCTTCCAAGTGCCCCCATCCTTACCTGGGTGGGCTTTTCCTGCAGCGGGTCACAGTGTGGGGTGGAAGGGTAACTGGGAGTCAATAGGGCTGTAGGATAATTTAGGCTGGCAGAGACTGCCAGGGTTTCCAGTCTGACCTCCAGCTCAAAGCAGGGTGGGCAGTAAGTCATTGCCTACATGGGCTCCTCTTCTGCCCTTGCAGTGGCCAAGTGGCTCCCAAAAAAGGTGTGGAGAAGAGATAGCAGAAGCAACTGAATCTAGCTCGACCCGTTCTTTAGCACTGAGCCCAAACTAAAGCAGCCCCTGGGTTACCCTGTTGCAGGCTGGTGCTCCTTGGAGGTCCCAGCATGATGGGGCACTTGGAGGTAAAGCAGAGTTGTGGCTGCTCAGCCTGCAGCCCATGCCTGTTCCTCCATGGTGTGGTGCAAAAGGGCTGTTTGACCTTGTGTCTGAAACGTGTGACTTTGATCTCAATCCATAGGTTCTGCCTGTGCCTAGATTTTGGCTACAAGAAGAGGCTGTGATAGCAAGCACTGCTCCCAGGAGGTTTGTTGTCACACTGCCTGTCAGACACACATTGGGTCAAGGCAAGGCATATTAGCCATTGTTTGTACCCTCATACTCCCAAGGCCCTGTGATACCACAACAGAGCAAACCAAGACAATAATCCTACCTCTCAGATTTCCAAATCCAAGCCACAGATCCGCAGAGGGGTAAGATGTGGGCAGAGGAAGGCAGAGCACCGGCAGCAGAGGAGTTGGGATTGCTGCAAGATGCAGCAGCTGTGGAACATTAGCTGGCTCATCAGCACTGCTCCTGCCTGCAGCTGGTGGGCACTTCGTGCTCTAGTTTGCTTGTAGTTCATTGCTTAATGCCTTGCCTGGTGGTTTTCCTGACATGCCTCCACCTGCAAGTGAACGTATTTTCCTACAGCCCCTGGCAGTGCAGACCGTGCCCCAGCTGGGAAAGTTTCTTGGCAAGATGCTGGAGGGCCTGGGAAGCAGAACCAGGGCTTGGAGGGGCCAGCTGTTCCTCAGACACCCCATTCACTCCATCCAGGCACCTTTCTATTTGTCAGGGGAGCTTTTATTTCTCCAGAGCAGATAAAATTATTAGGATGGCAATAAAATAGTAAGGCTGAGGCTCCATGGGCACCTCACAGGATGTTGCTTGTTTGCTTCTGAAAAGCACTGATTTTTTTCTTGAGTTGCGAAGTGTCCTTTGGAGGTGTCCCAGGGTGTTACCAAGGGCAGTTTCTTCAGCTCAGGGGAAGGCGTGTGGTTCTGGTAGCTGAGGGTCAGATGGGATCAGCAGCTCGGGAAGTAGCTGGTTTGGGGAGGTTTGCGCAGCCAGTGGTGGCGTGGGCCATCTGTCTCTGGTGGCATCCATGTCTGCAGCACAGCTTGGGCTCCACATCAGCAGCTCAGTCATATCCCATGTCTCTTCAATGCCTCTTCGTTTTGCTGGTTGCTTGCAAGGGTCTGATAGGCAATGCTGGTGTTTTGGAGGGGGAAGAGGAGATTTACAGACTTTTCAATAAAAAAAGTTTTGCAATGAATCTGACACTGGCCAAAATGCCTTGATGACACCATTCCTGCCAGTAGCCCATGCTGCGGCTGGAGCTACAGCTTGTCCTTCACAGCATGCTGGTGCATGGTACTTAGCATGTCCATGTGTTATTTCTGGAGGCCTCCAAGACTTCACTTTCCTCTTCAGGCCTCCACAACCTGTGGAGTGTGCAAATCTAGTCAATAAACCAAAAAAGGCTAGAAACTGCACGTCTATCAGGCAGTGTTGGAGACCAGATGATGCTCACAGTTGTTTTTATGGCTTCTCTCCTTAAACCCATCTTCTCCTGCAGCTGGAGAAAATTTCAGCAGAGACATAGATATTACACTGGGAGGAATGAGAGCAAAACCACCAAGACGACTCTCTGGAGGACAGCTGGTTTCTGATACTGTCTGTCTGTGCTGGTTCCTCCCAGCAGAAGCAGCTCCTCTAATCTGACTGTCAACCCTTGAACCATCCAACCCAATCTCTGTAGTTCATCTCCAGCTTGAGCCTTTATCATAATTGATGGGAAAAAATTGCCTTTTGAGTGGAGGACAGGTTCTCCCCGTTTGGCTCCAGAAGCAGAGCGCGTGCACGAGGCCCTAGCACTTTTGCTGCAGGAGTCATTAAATCTGTTTAATTTGGCCGTATTAGCGTGCTGGTGCCTGCTGTGTGGCAGGCAAGCAAGTACTGATGCACCTATGCTTCTGCACCCTCCTGCAGGAAGACCTGGGCTTCAGGAGGGGGAAGAAGGGAAATGGGAAACAAGAAAACTATGCTTGGGGAGTGATGGTTTGCCATTGTTTGATTAGGGTGATTTAAATAACCTATTAGGGAACAGGCAGGAGGAAGGAGCATTGCCTCCTGCGCTGTGCCAGTAAGAGCAATTTGTTGCTATTATCTAGCAAGCAGCTGCTTTTTTTGGAGCTGGGCACAGAAGCTGCGGGGCCCACAGGAGGATGGGCTTGGGGGATCGAAAAGGATGTTTTTGCTTAGGATAGGGGGAAGCTTTGAGCAGCTGAGACAAGTGCAGCTGGTCTCAACCAACTGAGCTGTGAGGGAAGGGCGAGGAAGCTGACCTGCTCCCCAGGTGGGGGGAAGAAGAATCTCTGAGGAGGCAATAAAGCTCTTTGAGACTGGGGAATGGTTGCACAGCACAACACAAAAGTGCTGTGTATGATGCTCAGCTATCCCTAGGCTTTGGGTGGGATTTGGGAGGAGCAGAGCTGGAAATGGAGCATCTGGGGCTGAATGATGGAGCTGTGGGGGGCATGTGCCAAAACGCTGACGTCTCAGTCAGAGGGTTCTTTCCATCTTCCTTGTCTTCTCTGCTACTGGTGCGATGACCTTTCAGTTTCTCTTGGTTTAGTGCATGGCCTGGACATAATTTGGAAGAATTAAGAATTGGGGAAAAAAAACCCATCCAGGTCCTTCAGAGTAGTGAGCATGAGTCCCAAACGGGCACTCTTTTTATCCAGACAGGTTCTGCCATCCACGCTTAGTTTGATCTTCCAGAATAACAGGGTGTGATCTTTGATATTTCCATGTTGTATGGCAAGAAATAACATGTCTGTAACAGTTTTAATCCTGAGTATTAATTCTTCTCCAAACTTCAGAGATATACTGATATACACACCCTACCTTCCCTCATGCGGGTGGATAATTAGGAAGGAAAAATCCTGTTGTCTGTGTGTTGGTACATGTCCTTCTAAGCAATCCCATTTTCCATAGGGATCACATGCAGCTGAAGTGCAGTTGTTATTGGGTATCCTGCATGCTTTGCAGTGCGTTGTGCTCATAAACAAAAAGTGAGACAAATTTCAATACCTAATGATTTTAAATAAGAGCTTCAGAGCCCTGTGCCAATACAGGAATGAATAATGCATCTGACTTTTCCTAGAGGAAATTTCAGGATGGTATAAATTGAATATATTGGATCGAATGATCATATGGATTGTTACCTTTGATTTTTTTTTAAATACCTTTTCATGATAAAGGTAAACCCAATAAATTAAATCCTCTAATTAAAATCCTCTTGGCTGGGAGTATGAATAGTATCTAAATGTTTCCATTTGCTAGCTACATTTCCAAAAATGGGGATACAGAAATACATAACGTACACCTCCAAAAGGTAGTATTTCACCCACTGTCGTGACACCAGCCTGGTCCAGTTGTCTGCATTTCCCATGTCATGCTGCCATGAGTCAGGAAAAAAGACCCTTAAATCTAGGGCAGTTAGAGAATCTTGGTTTTTAGTTTTGTTTTGGTTTTGTTTTGGTTTGGTTTTATGAATCAATAAAAGCCTCTTAAAAAAAAGAAAGAAAAGCCTTGCACCTTCCTTCAGGTGAATACCAACTATTGACTGAGACAAGACAGTGGCAATGCCTCTGTTTCTGCTTTAAATTCTTCTATAACTGAGTTTCTGTGACATTAATTGAGTTATTAAGAGTGCTGGACACAGGCTGAAATCTGAGTGCATAACAGGAATCCATACAGTGGTTAGAGAAATCAGGGGAAAATTGTACTTCGACTTACGATGAAATAATTCCAAAGTATCTTCACTGAAATTAATGAGTTTATTTTGGATTCATTGTCTTGTAAGTAGGAGGTTGGCAGCAGCAGGGATAAGAAAGTGGCTTTCTCTGAAATAGGAGAGAGAAAGGAAAGAATACAAGCTAGGAAATGATGCAGAATAATTTTTTTAAGAAAAACCCTCTCTTTGTATAACTTTTTTGCCTTATTGGAAATTTCTGGGGAAAAAAACAACTGTAAAAATTAAGTAGAGTGGTAGAGAGGTGTGTGTGAGGGAGACAGGACTGGTTTGCTTTAAATTTTCAGGTTATTTGCAGGGTCTTCTCTGACCACGTCAAGTAAAAAGAAAAGGCAAAAAAAAAAGATGAAGAGGGAGAGGACACCAGCCCTGTCTCCGGCAGTCCTGAGCAAGCTGAATCTTTCTCAGGGGGTCAGGCAGCAGCTTGGATCCAATCCTCTTCCTTGTGCCATGTGGCGGTGGGTCACGTACAAATTAAACATTAACAAGCAGTGCCGTTCCCAGGTTGAGCTTGGGGTCCCTCTTTCATTAAGAACTTCAAACCCTGGTGCACAGCAAATCTTCCACCATTACAGGGAATCACAGCAAGTGCAGCCTAATTGTCCATGTGAATAAATCACAACAAATTCACAGGATTACTGTTATTATGATGTGTTTTTTCTCGTGTTACATCCTGGGCTGCAGGAGGGGATGGTCCCCGTGCCCCGCTACACAGGCTGCTGTGCTCTGCTGAAGCCCCAAAGGCCTGGGATTCTTGGGGACCACAACATCTTTGGGGTGAAGCACTGCTTTTTGTGCCCCTTGACACCAAGAGACATGGGATTCACCACGGACCACTGTGGCTGGAGATGCTAGCTGCAGGGCTTGGTTTGACCTCTGCCAGGCTCCCAGCTTCCACGGTTCCTATAAAATGTTGTTTGCCAGTCCACAAATACAACATACAGCACAATTTGACAGTTGTGGGGATACTATTCTTCATGTTGCTAGTGAAGTATTATTTGACTGAGCCATTCCTGTAAGCAGTATGCAATTTCCACCCATTTCCACCATTGCACAGGAGATTTACAGAAACAACTGTCATTAGGTCAATTGGATTGTCTCATCGCTGTTTTGAATAACCTCCAGGCAGGCTGGGGTGCCTTATGAGACCACCTGCAACCTGTCCTCTGTCTTCAGAGGCTAAATATAGAAAATCAGTCCTGTAAAGAGACCTCATGCTCCATTAATGGGAATCGTAACTTTCTTGGGCATGGCTGTGAAGTATTTGCAAGATGACGGTATAGTAGATAGCATAATGCTACAATTTTTGTTCAAGTGCATCCAAATGGCTTTAAATGGAAAAAGAAAGCACCCCAACAGATATGAGCCCTGAATTGGTCAGGCAGTTGGACTAGATGATTGTTGTAGGTTGCTCCCAACTGTCTATTCTATTCAAAATATCTAGGATTTGATATTTTGTCATTCAATCCCAGACACACGCAGATATGTTTGTGCTTATCACAGGAGTAGTGTGAAAAAATTTAAGTCAGTTTTAAGTCTTTATTCCTTGCTTTTAAGATTTGTGTGGTCCCAAATGCTGCCATTATTGTGCATTATCACAGGTGCTGGTGTCATTTGGCGGTCTTGGGTAGGCCGTTGAAATGAGGGTAGAAAAACCCAGCCCTTCCCCTGGCATCAGGCACTGAATAGTGAGTGGAGAAATCTTCATTTAAAGGTCTTTGACCGGTATCTGTGTACTCAGGGCATTTAATTATAGAGACGTGGTGTGGATCAGCAATAGCTAGCTGCCATTTTGGCAGGAGGATTATTCAGGGGCAACCACTAGCAAGAGTAATCAGATGGATGATGAATTTGCACCTAGAGCTCATGTGAAAGGGGAAAAAAGGTTATGTTTCAGCTTAAGGGAAGAGGGGAGCTGCTAGAAGAAATATTCTGCATACAGAGCACAAGAGGTGTTGACTGGAATGATGCTGAGTGCATGTGGGCTGGATTTTGTGCATGTGGGTTTGCAACCAGATGGGCTCAGGCACCACTGGTAACTCACCAGCTGAGCAGCTGCACATAAGGAATAACTCTCTTGTGCTCAACAGGCAGGAAAAAAGGGTGGAAAACAAGTTAAATTGCTCGCAAAGAATCAGCCTGGCATTTCTGTAATGTGAATGGTTAAAGGCCAGAGAAGGATGTCCTTAGAGCAGGGAGTGGATTATGAGCTAGAGTTAAATCTTGATATGTATAAAGTCCTGGAAAGGAAAGGGTAAGTTTTCAAAGAGAGCGTGTACAGCTGCTCACACTTGTTCACTAACCCTTCCAAAACATGTCCCGTGGGCATTCCCACACAGCACCAAGCGAATTGCTGATTCAGGAGGAAGCCACGTTGCTGAATGGCAGATGTTCAAGTTACCACTCGCCTTCTGCCCCCTCGGATGGTGAGGCTGCCAGGGCCTTGCTCCAAATCTGCCCTTCCTTCCCCTCTTCCAGCCCCCTCACCCACCCCGTGCTCAATATGGACACTTAGACTCATTTTTCATAAATACAACTGTACACACATTAATGTGCATGGTGAGGAAAGACAGAGCTTAGAAACACCTGCTGGATACTGCTGGGGTAGAAACGCCTTCAGGAAGGTGAACCTGGAGCATTTTTGCCTCCACCGTATACCAGATGATGGGCACAGGGCTGAAAGTGGTCCTGGGGGCTGTGCATCACCGTTACACCCTCCACCTGGCGCAAATTACCTTCAGCTTAGAGGTGTAAAGCACTACCGCTAGTGCCTGTGAAGGGAGGAATGGCGGGTGGGACAGGAGCCCTCTGGGCATGTGCCCGCCTGGGAAGGTGGCAAGGGAAGAGGAGCCTGGCAGATGTGTGAGGGAAAAGTCCCTCAGGGAAGTACGGTGCAGATAAGTCTTTGGGATGGCACCAGTAGGGATGTGAGGAAGCAGAGTTTGCTTTTCTCCATGAACATGGTACCTTGGGTGGATTCAGCCTGCTCCCTTTCCCCCTCATTGCAATTTTTGTCACGAGACTGAGCTATTAAAATGTTAGCATAGAATATATAGTTAGTCCATAGCATTCCGTATGCTTCTGACCTGTAGAATTTTTCCTCTCTGTATGAAGACCCCCGTAGCACGCCCTGGTGTACCTGCACATTTATTCAAGGCTCATGAATTCAGGGAAAGACAACTTTTGTGTAATATCAGTCTGATGGTTCTTGCTCTTCTAAAACATAGTACAGAAAGAGGAATTGAAGACATGGCCTTACAAAATCGAACCACAATTCACAGTATGTCTTTTGCATAACATTTTAATATAAGAGACTGCATGAACCTCTTGTCCTAGGGAAAGATTGATAAGAGTCTAGTTTGGCATTATACTAGGCCTAAGGGAATAGTAGCTGTAAATTAGCATAACAAAGATAAAGTTGCATAATGGTTTCCATTCTAATTCATTTTCAGTTAACAATTTGTTACAATTTTCAGCTTTTGGGATGAAATTTTCTGGGCTTGCTTTCCTCCTGGAAAAAAAGCATACATATGTGTGTATTCTTATTTAAGCCAAGTATTACTAGTCATCTCTACATCTAAGGAGAGATAGGAAACTTTTCTCCCATTATTATTTCTTATAATTCCTTCGGTGAAGGAATTAAAGCAAAAAAAATTAAATAAAGCAGACACAGCTGGTTTTACACATTGAAATGTGGTCTGGGAATGGTTCTTGCAAAGCTGTGTCTTTCTTTGTTAGAAGTGTGCCATAAATCTATTATAACATTGTAAGTTTGCAGCGCAGTAAAGTTACTGTCAGGGAGCTGAGCTGCAAATGACTCTGGAGCACAGCTCTTTACTTAAAAGTGTCCACAAAAAGCTCCTGCACAGAGCAAAAGTAATAAATAACTTTGTGCTGAGCCTGTGAAGGCTTCAGCTAAGGAAGGCTTGGTATCGATGCCTAGTGAAAAGCATAATAATAAATGTCATTGCTATATATTGCTCAGAAACATCTGACATGGAAGGAAGAGGTTCCTGCAAGGAGCTGAAAAGCTGAGCCCGCATTCCTGAGACTTTATATAGGGTAGCTCGGGGCTGTGACAATATCCTTGCATGAGCCTTTGCATCGGTCACCTTCCACCTTCTGCAAGATAAGGAGGAGCATTATCTCATCTCCCAAAACTGTCTCATGGGGGTCATTCTCTGCTGCATGAGGTAACCTGTGTGCGGGGCGGATGTTGCAATACTGTGGCCAAACACGTCCTGCACACAGACCCTGATTTCATACGACCTACTGCTGTTCTTTTTGGTTTCAGGATTTTTTTGAACTTTTTTCCTTTTTTTTTTTTTTTTTTTTTTTTTCAGGTCTGCAAAGCCAGCAAGTTTCAATCAGTCAAAAGTCTGGTTTCAGAGTTGCATCAATTGCTCATGATTTTTTTTTTTTAATTATTTCTAATAGAAAGAGTAACCCCAGGAAATTCTGCCCTAAATCCCCTGTGCCTCTGCTCCTTCTCCTCTGGATGCATCTCAGACAAGAGCTGGCCTGTGGTGCCCCAGAGAGGGCAGTCAGCTTGGATCTGACAGCCCTATGGCACTAGGCTGGTAATGCTCATTTCTGTCAGTGCAACCCAAAATTTTGCTTTATAACTACCAGCAGCACGTTACCAAGGGTGAAGAGACCTAGAACTGAACTTGATCATGGGGGCTGGTGAATTCGGATCACACGGTGCAAGAAGCTGTAAAACAGGCATTTGAACCCCCAAAATGTGTCTCTCCAGGTCAGAGATCCACCGGCACACGTCAGAAGAGCTGACTGGAGAGGTGCAGGGTAGGAACACTGACAAAGCCTCCAGTTCTCATGGATAGTAGTTAAAAACCCTTTTGCTGGTAAAAGTGTACACCAAAAGCCCTGTACAGTATGTATACAGGCCATGTGCAGAGCATGTCTGTTTTGGGAGGTTTTTCTCCAAAGTCTGGTGCTTTCTTGGTGTGTGCAGCACAGCTCATGTTAGTAAGGCCTTTGACACTGTCTCCCACAGCATTCTCCTGGAGAAGCTGGCGGCTCATGGTGTGGACGGGTGCACCCTTCGCTGGGTTAGAAACTGGCTGGATGGCCGTGCCCAGAGAGTGATGAATGGAGTTCAATCCAATTGGCGGCCGGTCACAAGCAGTGTTCCCCAGGGCTCAGGACGGGGGCCAGCCTTGTTTAATGTCTTTATCAACGATCTGCATGAGGGGATTGAGTGCACCCTCAGTAAGTTTGCAGATGACACCAAGCTGGGCGGTAGTGTCAATCTGCTTGAGGGCAGGAAGGCTCTGCAGAGGGATCTGGACAGGCTGGATCGATGGGCCGAGGCCAACTGTATGAGGTTCAACAAGGCCAAGCGCCGGGTCCTGCACTTTGGTCACAACAACCCCATGCAATGCTACAGGCTTGGGGAAGAGTGGCTGGAGAGCTGCCTGGATGAAAAGGACCTGGGGATACTGGTTGACAGCCGGCTGAATANGAGAGGTCATCAGCCAGCCACTGAATTTCCTTTGGCTGCCGTGCAGTGCTTGTGCAGAGCCACAGCCTGCGTGGAGACACCACTTGTGTCTGTCCATGCAAAGAAACATAAAATTGATTTGAATAGCTGCAAACTTCAGTGAGATTTTCAAAGTGGAAAGACATGCAGTGCTGATAATCCTGGGAGGATTTTGCAGGGATGCTCCTGCTGGCTGGAGCATGCCCATTGGCTGGACTCTACAGCAGCCCATTGCACACCAGCTCTGCATGATGGAAACCCTCATGCTGCACCCACAGCCAAGGCTTGCTAATAATGACCGGCTCATTTTGCATTTTATTTTAAGCACAGATTTTTTTTAAAAAAGCACTTGTATGAGTTAATCTCCCATCTGATTATTTGGGGACCCACCTCCCCATCCCAACCGAGCAGTTAGACTGCCTCTCTGCTTGCCTGTGTCCCTGGCTGCAGCCAAACTGGCATTAACCATGATCTCCTGCACTGAGGCTCAGCAAGGCACTGAGGGGGTGCGTGGTGCATTAATATAAAATTAATGCCACTATGCTGCTATAGTAAAATAGATTTATATCTGCCCCAGGTATATTTTCTAGTATGCCAAAGCCAGTCAGAATTAATTTCATAGGTTTATTACACTCTTAGGGCCACAGTTTCAAATACAATAAGATGTTCAAATGGTGATGGTAAGAACAGTGAAAGCGTGTTTGAAAATCCGGCGCATTTTGCTTAAATTGCATTTAAATGCAGATCTTGACATTTGAGCTGGTGGAACTTTCCAGTGATATGTAAAATTAGATCTTTCTATTTGTTTTTATTTGCTATCTGCCATTCATTTTGTTTGCCTTGGTTAAGTTTCCAATTTTCCTTTTATACAGTCTTTGCATACTGATTAAACATACTTGGTGGGAACATTCTTGCTTGGTGCCTGGTTTGTAGGAGATGCTTTGCTAAGCTGGACCTGCACAGATCCCAGGCAAAGAGACTGTAAATAGTCGCCTTCACTGGAAACTTGGGATATTTTTTCCCCTCTTGGATTCAGGTCCACTAGCAAATATCACAGCAGATAGAGCCAGGGTAATAGCGTGAGTGTTTTATTTAATGGCTAAAGTAGAAGACGTGGCACTGGAAACTGTACTCTTGCCTTTGCCAGTGATGATTTGAGGAGTTTCATCACATCACATATCTCTTCTGTGCCCATTTAGACTAACAGTGATTTGCCTCTGTACGCTGTCATGCACCTCATTTAGCTCCGTCTTGCAAAACTTAAAATCTTCAGACAAAAATCTTCTTCAAAAAGCTGCTTCAGCACAGATCATGCTCCTAAACTACCATTTTGATCTTCAGCACTTCTTCTGCTATTGCTGAAGATACTTTTTTTCATAAGCAGAAACTTTTTATCAGCTCAAAATTTTTGCTGTTTGTTTGAGAAATGGATTCTTAACCCCCACCGTAATCTATTAGCAACGCCACTGACACTGCAGGTGCAGCCCCATTCCTGTGCTTGGAAGCTCTTGTGGCAGAAGAAAATGATCTTTGAGGAACAAAATGTTTGCTTCAGTTGCAATTGTCTCATGTTCAAAGCCCAGAACCGTTGCAGGAGTTTGTTTGATTGATCTTTATAAATCAGATGAAGCTGATCTTGGTTCCAATTCGTATCTATGCTGTGGTGACTGGATATCAAAGTGTATCTTGAATATCAAGGATATCCCCAAGTGCTTGTACATTCCAGTGACCTTTCATTTAATTTGAGAGTTCTTTTCTGGCTTGCGCTTGCTCAGAAAGTTGTCCTCTTCCCACTCGGAAAGTTAATATTCATGCAGTTTAAGGTTTTATACAGGTTGTGCCATCCACTCCTAAAAATAACACATAAATGTGCTTAATAGAAAACTAATATGTCATTCTGGGAGGTTACAACTATACTGATACTTTAGAGGACATGAACTATTTTCATGAACAGTTAAAAACAAACAAGGATTTTCCCCATTAAGGCAGGCAATCCTCTGCTCAAGCCAAATCTGCTTCATGGGGGAAGGAAATTTGTTCCTCAAAACCACCCCTGAATACATCACACTGAGCTACTGTTTCATTCTTACAGGAGGCACTTGTCCGCTTTAGCATGTGTCCAGAATGAGGGGAGCTGGGCTGTGCTGGGCAGGAGGGCACTTGCCTGGGTTGGATGCGGTGCTTGCTTCCAGCTGGGAGACCAATGCTTTCCATAGAGCACAGGCTTTAATTAATAAATTGGCAGGCTTTGGGCAGGGAGCCTGCACCATCTGCAGAACCTAAAGAGCTCCTGGCTTCCACTGAGCAGAGGCAGGGCTAACACATCTGCACCCAGCACGCGGTGTACAACAGGAGGTTTGCTTTTCACAGCTGGCTTGCCTTTCCCCTGCCAGCCATGGAAGTTATCTGGGGTGAATAAACAGCTGGAAGCAAGAACGGAGGGAGGGAATGAGGTTAGCTGATGGAGAGGTGCAAGTTGTCATGGTAAAAGACATCAAAAGTAACTTCCTTGCAGGCAGCAGTGCTGAGAAGTGCCTGACACGAGTATTCCCAAGGGATTTGTGGTTGAGACCCCCAGTTTCCCAGCTCTGCTTCAGCCAGTCACCCCAACTGGAACCTTGTGACTGCAGCGTGGGGCACAGCATGGAGACACTGCAACAAAGCAGAATGGCAGCACAAAGCAGCTGCTTTTCTAGTCAGCTTCTTGCAGCTGTTTGTGGAAGGATGGTGCTATTTATGGGTGTAGTCATCAGTGTACTAAGGTCATCTCACCATGACAAGGGAGTGACTGTCACATCCATGTGGTAGGACTCTATTCTTGTGCAGCATAAAGCAGATTTTAGTATTTGCTTGATGTTAGGGTATGGTCCTTATAAACCTTAAATGTGTATTGAACTTGCTGAAGGGAGAGGGGAGTGATGGTTATATGGCTTCAATCCTTAGAGGCTGTGAATCACGCATTTAGGAAGAGGTGTCCATACAATATAATGAATCTAGGGTCATGGGATTTGTCCAGCACAGGACAACTTGCACCTCTCCATCAGCTAACCTCATTCCTCCCTTCTCCAGGCCTGGGGAAGGGAGATACACATGGGACATCTCTGCACTTTGTGGCCTTTCAGGTCACTGGAATAAAATTGATTGTCCAAAAAGCTCCTGGCCAGATGGAAGTTCCCAGGGGAGCTGAGAGTGAGATGCCAACAGCAGTGAGGCTGTGTGGGTCCTTCACCATGCCATCCCAGAGGAGCGAAGCATAGCCCAAACTGCACTGTGGTGTAAAAAGACCATAAGGATGGTTAGGGAATGGATGAACCAGTCAGCCACGTCTCCGTACATGCAAAGTGATGAAACAACAGTTGAAAAAGTGACTAAAGCTGCAGGAATGAAAAAGCTGGATATGATGATATGAGAAGGTCTGGTTAGTGCAGGTCATGGAAAATGTTTTCAATGAACTGCTTTAACCAGGAAAGAGTTGTAGGTGAGGAAAAGCTTTGCTCTGTGCATTTCATCGGTTGAGAAAACAAATAGAGGTGGGGGAAAGGAATGAGGTGGAGACTAAATGGAGAATATTGTATTGCCTGCCACGATGAGCGGCATGGCCTCATATAGCATGCAACAGGAGTTGCTGGCCACCATGCCTTGGAGAGGAGGCTGAGATGAGTTACCCTACTAAGAAGATGAAGGAAAGGGAGCATCATGGTCATGAGAGAGCTTCTGGTTTTCTTTCAAGTGCAAGCAAAGAGAAGTAAGGAAAGACTCAATAAAATGAAATAGTGAGGAATTCAAAACCAGTAGGAAGGTGGATGCTTTCATGCAGCACGAACCTGGTGGGTCACAAATACATACCCTAGCCCCTCAGCCTGGCTCAGCGAGCATGGGATAAAGTGAATCAGGAGCTGGACTGAGCGCACTTTGTTTGCTCGTATTTTGTATTCATTAATTCACTCATTCATTCATGAGCTGCTTTAAGGTGTTGCTAGAGTTAAATCCTGAAAAGGGTATACAAACAAACCTAGTATGCAAAGGACTTCCTCGAAGGGCTGTGCAGCAAGCAAGCCCCCAGGGAATGCTGAAAGGAATGCAGCAATCCGAGCATAACTCACTCTGTTAGTAAGTTTTTTGCCTCTATCTCGTAGAGAGTTTATTTTGGCAACTGTGTAGCATGAAGAAAAAATGAATATTCCAGTTGTAAGTACTCCATATCTTTCCTGATCTGGAGAAAGATGCCTGAATGGGATAGGACAGGGTTGTTTGCTGAGAGCAATGGATGGAGTCCACAGAGAGAAGGACGAGACTTTCCTGCTAAAACCAAGGAAAAACTTTCCTGGATGCCCAGTCTAGCTTGACAGCAGACAGAAAATTGCAAACTGGTATTTGTAAGTGGAATTAATCCCCATAGAAGATTTGGATAGAGCTTGACAGTGAATGTGGAGCTATATTCAGTTCCAAAAAGGAGGGTGTTGTTTCTACAGTGTAATAACATACGCATGTCCGAAATATCGCTGTAAGATCCTTTGGGAGACAAGGCACAGATGTGCCTTTTGCAAGGCAGGAAGGTAAGACTATTGCAGATTGGGTGATGGTTGACAACAACTATCTACTCACCTACCTATCAGGTGGGAAAAACTGCAGAACCTGGTACAGCTCCTGCCATCCTTAGGTACTCAAATGGCACAAACATCAAGCTCAAAGAGAAATGGAGCATCAGAATAATCCTCCTCTTGCCACTCTCTATTGATGTGCAAAGAATGACCATCTTATAAAGGCCTTTTGAAGAACTAATTGAAACTAGCAGTTACTTACAGCATTTTGTTGCAAAAGCTTGTGGGAACTCTGTATAAGCAGCATTATCTGTTCTTCTGTTCTCATGTCTCTTTATGTGGCAAAGGAGTTGAGAGAGTGAGTCTGTCTGTACCAGCCTCCTTTGCTTGCACCACAGTAGCAAAGATGATGTAGCAGGAAGCATAGAACAGCCCCATAGATATCCTCAGTGTATTTTTGGCCCTTGAGCAGGCAGGACAGGCCATACCATCCTTTGGTGCAGGGACCAAATTATGAACAAACCCTGGACTGTTTCTTCACCTCCATATGGCAACTACAGGACCTGCATGTCTGCAAATGTGTGTGCTCCTGCTCTACAACAGCAGATTAACGTGTTTTTCTAGTCATCTGGCAGGTACTATTGAGGTCATTGAGACCAATTAATCTCAACAGAGGAGTAAAAGGTGGCAGTTAGTACAGCACACTGTTGTCAGTCTGTCCATGCTATAAATGGTTGCATGCTGGAACCTTTCCTACCCAAAACTTGTCTTGAACCTGAATGTGAGCTGGAGTCTGTGCCGTGAAGGCAACTAGTGACCTTGGGCTTGTGTGAGCTTCAGGCTGTATTTGATACCCAGCTGAAACATAGACGTAGGACCTGACTGAAGGTACAGTGAAGCTAATGAAAATATAGATACCACTGCTACTAGTGTCCCCAGAAAAGACCCATGGGGTAGGCCCTCAAAGGAGAAGTTGTTTTAAACAGCTGTCTCCTCATTCTTCTTGCATCAAGCTCCACCATTCTGGGCCTCAGGTCAGAAGCTGAAATTCATCAGACCTACTAGATATCCCATGACAGTTAGAGACAGTATTTCACCTTTGGTCAGTGTGGAGAGCAGTTCCTGCAGTCATCTTGGTGGTTTAACTGTCTCAAGCCCTCTTGCTCATATTGCCCACAGCCCTTGGAACCCTCAAGTCTTGTAAGGCATGTCATCTATAGGCAAGAATCAATAATCTCTGCACACCAAACCCTTTCAGCCAAACCTAAATAACTGTTTAGTTACAGTCCTCTATTTAACTGGGGTGTTTTCTTCTACAGATGACCAGAAAATTTGTCCCCTTAGAGGAGATTTTGGCTGAGCTCATGAGTAGTTTTAATTCTCATGACTGTAGAATAATTTTGTTTTGGCAGTTGCAGTGTCCAGCATTGTTAATTTATTTCTTTGTGAGCTCTGAAGAGCTTGGATTAAACTCCAAGAAATGGTGACCATAACAAATATGAGAGAAGAGAAAATCTCTTGCTTTTCTCTTCCCTGTCTCTCCGAGACTGGGTGCTGCATCAGCGTTTGGTGCTGCAGAAACAACTCATGCCTCCATGCAGATGTTCAAGCAATAAACCTTTCCTATCTCTTGTTCATGCAGCATCTGAGGATGGATGGAGATCTCCCACAGGGTCAAACCTACCTGCATTTCAGTCGTGCAAGTTTCTTGCTGATTTTAGAGGGTCATGGTAGGTTGTGTAGTACAGGCACACAGCAGATGGATAGGCTACAAGAGGAATATAAAACACAAGAGTTTTGGTGGGTTTGTTCTGTTTATCTTTCTATGAAACAGCTGTTTCTTTTCAACAGTAGTAACAGGCAAGATGTTGCCTTGATCCCTTATTGCAATTCCCATTTGTATTATTGTAAGAGCTAACTGTTAGTGGCAGCATCCCTCCTGACTGCTGTATAAATTGTTGCTATCTGGCACTGACACAAGCAGCAAAACCATTCTTGTTTGACTGGCAGATCTACCTGATCTCCATAGTTCACAGAGTGGCTCTGAATGCTGCTGTCCCCTGGGAATGCCCATGTGCTTGAATTTATGAGGCTGCCTTGAGTAAAGGACTAAAAACTCTACTGTTGAGAAGAAAGTCTTAATGCTACTAAGTGTGTTTTGTGGTCCTGGGCTTTTTTTTCAACAGAAAAAATTCTGCAAGCCTTTCCATATAATTTGTTTCCCCAGTGACTATGTTATTTTGGTAGGAACTTTCATTTTTCCTTTTCTTAGTAACATTATCACGATACCGATGTCATAAGCAAAGACTTTGGTTGAGAGTCATGAGGAACACTGACATTATTCCAGCAGTGGACACTAAATGGTTAAATATACTTAATTGGCTTGTATGTTTTATATCTGAATAACATTTTAACTGCCAAATAACTAATACTCCATGGACTACTACAATTGCACACAAAAGCTAGAAGAATGCCTCTGATAAGCTTTATCTTGGTCTATGTTTATGCAAAGAAAGCCACTTCAGATGAATTATTGCAAGTTTCCTCCTTCCCTGAGTCAAGTACTACATTCATTGTAAATTATGTCTCTGTGAATTCTGAATTATTTGTGTTCCTGTGAAAACATTTTTCCTCTGTACACTCCGTGCACTTCCTATTATTCCACGTCCAGAGAATTTCTTTCCAGTGACTGGGCTCACTCCAAACGTGTCTGTGTCCTGCGCTGAAAACTGATCATAGTAAATACTCAAATTGTTTCAGCTGTGTGTGTATTTATCTCGAGCTTGGCTGAACATTGATACAGATGAAACGGGGATGGTTTGTTTTCCTGTGACTGCATCCGTTCCATGGATACTTCCATGTCTTGTAGATTTTACTCTGGTTGAGTATTTCATTGAAGTAAGGATGAATGTGCTTTTTTAAAAGAATCTGCCAAAAAAATAGATCACTGCACACACCCACATATGAAATAAAACCTGTATTGTAAATAGCACCTGTGATTATCAGAAACAAAAACATTTTACAAAATGCAATTAATTTGTTGCTACTTAATGCTGTCATGATCGTGTATGTTTCTATTCCTGTTTTTTGCTGATTATTGTTAACACCACAATATTTTGGCTTTGTATAGTACAAGAAAATAGTAAAATGGAAAGCTGTACAGTGTCTAAAAGCTGTCATGAAAATAATTCCATTAGTGGGTGGCCAAATAAAAAGATATTTAGTAAACATGAAAACAGGCATTTAAGGGCATGCCTGCATGGATGGATGCAAACAGATGTGAGCTTCTCTCTTGCTCTCCAAGCCAACTGGGCACAAGCCAGCTTCAACCAGAAGCCATGAAGCCACATTCATGAAGCCAAATTCTGGGCTTGAATATCATACCCTGTCTGTTAGGAGCATGTTTTAGTCCCCCTCAAGTAGCCAGATAGCTCATGCGAGCATGGTGTGATGCTGAAGCCAGCTTGACTCAAGCTGGTTTGGAAGGCAGACAGAGGAGCCCGCATGTGTCTGCGCCCATCTGTGTAGACATGCCCTAAGCCAGGCTGGGTGAAATACAGAACCTCAATTAAAAATTATGTTAATTAATTCAATAGGCCAAAATTTTGCCTGCTGTTGGCATGAATCTATATTGGACAAGAAGAATGTTTTTCGACTTCCTCAGCAGACAAAATAATAGAGCTTGTATCTTTGAAGTTGGAGATGACAAAATTGACTTAGATTACTTCTGTTTGAAAACGCCTTTCTTTGTGTTTTCATCTCAGGTTGCATGCTCATCTGGTTCCCATCCCCACAGCGCCTGGACACCCTGTGGTCTTTGATGTACAACTCTACCAACACCCCTGAGAGAAGGGAATGTGCTGTTTTTCCCATTGGGTAGATGGGGAACAGAGGCCCAGAGACAAAAGGGAGCTTTCCCAAGGCTACATGCTTCCTCATGCAATGGCATCCTGAACCAGCTCCTCCAAGGAGTCATTAAGTGTCTCAGGCCTCTTTCAGAACTTCCTTCTGTGTCTTTTTCACACAAAAAATTTGATGCCTTTGCTTTTCTAAACTCTGGCTGTAACAAGTCACGCACTGAGCTGGCAGCATGAGGTCAATATGGGCAGGTCACTCTGCTCCATGGCCACTAGTAGACATGCATGACCAACATGTGGTCTTGTGCCCTGGCCTGTGACCATCCACATAGTGTTAGCAAATGCCCTGTCACAGATTTGGCCTCCTTTAACTCACTCCAAGATGGCACCATCCGAGGGAACACGTGAGCATGGGTCTGTTCCCAAAACTTGTCCTTTTTGGAGGGGAGAGAACATGCACTCGGCCAGCCTCTTCTGTGTGCCCAGGGCTGGGGAATGGCCCCTTGCCCTGTTTTATTTGGCCTTTTATGCATTGTATCGCTTCATTTGCAAAATGCCCCTGTGGACTTCCTGGGGAAATGGGGACGCTGCTTTGCCTCACTCTTGGGTGGGACAGGATATGGGGAAGATCATCACACATGGGAAAACATCTGAATTATGAGACACTTTGGGGGTGAGTGATTTCATACTGATGACCTGCAAACAGCAAAGCAGGCTGAATTAGTGCAATAAAGTATTAATTAAGAAGGCAATTGACATAATGTTACAAAAATACTTCTGTGCTGTTCTTCCACCACTGCTGTCACGGAAGCTGAACTATCAAGCCATACATCCTAGATGGGATTAGGCCTTTAACTCATTTGATTATAGGTGTTTGACTTGGGTAAAGCCTCTGGGCTGGCACAGCTTTTGTGGCAGTACACAGTGGGAAGAGCTGGGATGTGATGTGAAACACCAGGGACTCAGACGTTTGAGGACCATGCAGTTGGCAAGTAGGGCACGGGCATTCATTTCATCTCAGGTGGCACGAGCGGGTCGCCAGCATTTTGCAGGTGCAGAGGAGAGGTGTGCTTTTAGGGCACTTCTTGATTCCCAAGGTAGGCAGATGTGCTTTGAAGCAGCTGAGGTTTCTGAGCTGTTCTCAAGGCTCCTCCACTTGCCTAAGGACAGGGAACGGGGCCGGGCTTCAAACGATCAGTTGAATCCTGCCCTCTTTGAAGTCATTGGCAGAAATTCCTGGTACCAGCTACAAGGTCTGTATGTATCAAGGAGCTATGGCAGAGCAAAGTGCCTTGTCTTTGGCTGGCCAGTTTAACTGGAGAGCCTGGGACTCCTTGGTCCGGGGGGATCCTGCAGGGTCCACAAGCTACGTTGGTCAGGCTGAGGTGCAGAGTGCTTCACGGACCTGTGCCCACAGGTCTTGTTAATACTTATTACAACCAATCCTATTTCCTCTCTCCCTTGAGAACCCATACTTAACTGCTGTGAACAGCCCTGAGTCCTGAGGTGTATGGACAAAATTTAATGGACTCTAGGTAGGGTTTGCAGTGTTGAAAATTAGAAAAATACAATATTTCATAGAAGCAGAGCCAACTGCATCTGGAAGACATGGAAGAGTGAGAAAAAATTATCAGCCACTTGGTATAAGGAAGTTTGTGTGTGTGTTTGGTTGGCTGTGTTTCTGATAGATCCTTCAAACTTCTACGCATGGTGCCTGGCACAGCTGGAGTGGTGAGATGCAACAGTCAGAGGAGTTCGTGTGACAGATGGTGGTTGGCCTTGACTTTTCATACAGACAAAGTGGCCCTGAATTCTCCACCCGCTCCTTTGGGCTTGTCCTGTGCTCCAGTTTGCATGATCTGGCACAAAGCTATAGGTGTTAATACACACTTACCAGTGGGCTGCAGCCATGCAAAAGACAGGACTGTGGAGCATCACAGCTCTGGATATATTGCACTGGCCCAAACATATGAAAAAGACTGTAAAAATTCACTTTACTCTGTTGTCACTGATGATATCGAGCAAGCACCCCAGATATTAAGCTTGTCCTCTGGCTGTCCCCATGCCCTGTAATGTCAACAGCATCAGCAGGGTCCTGAAAAACAGAACTGGATGCTGCCCAAGTTTGCCTTCATTTCTCATGGCTACAATGACACAAGCTGCCTTGGGTCACTGCTGCCCAGCATCTGCTCCAACAGCAGCTGTATGCAGTGCTGCTCCCAAGGACTGTCTCTGCTTTGTCAGCTGGACACATGGTCCCAGCTGGGTTGAAAGGCAACACCATGGCTCCATGATGTGTCCACTTCTTTTTAATTTGTTTCACATTATGCAAAATATCAGGCATGTCTGATGCCATCTTATATTTAGACCAATATAGTAGATGTTTGCAGGATCTCTGAGGCTGAGTAGCCAGTAATTTGCCCTCTGCTTATCTGACTGCTGTTGCTCTCTGTAATCTACTCCTCCCCCCAGCAAGACAGATTTGCTGCTATCAGAGTCCTGCAGCTGACATATTTCTAATCATCCCTTCATTGCAGTCTATCTCCTGTAAACAATTAGTGAACCCTCTTTGGGATTTGGAGTTATTGTGCTAACTTCCTAATTACTTAGCTTTTTTTGGCTCTTTTATTGCTTGGCAAGAAAGATTTAGTGGCCAGAAGACATTAATACACGTGCTCTCCAAGTTTTGGGGCTTTGGTTAATCACTCCAGCTGAAACCTGTTGATATTGGATGATTTCTGGAACTTTATTGTGTGAGTCTTTATAGTACATTTAACAAAGGAGCAACGAATGAGCTAGGTGGCAGGCATATTTCTGCGATGGAAATTGCTTTCCCCTTTGGGACAGGATCCAAAGACTGCTAAAGTAAGTGAGATTCTTTCCACTAACTCAGTGTGTGTTTGCTCTGGTTGCTGATGGAGGGTATCAGGAGGACTGTCACCCAGTCACTTATGGTTGGGACTCCTTTGCTTTCACTGCACCCTGAGCTACCCTTGGTCCTGGGCAAGAGCTGTTGATGAAAAGCCTCAGTTACTGAGCCTAGATCTCCTCTTGGGGGTTTAGAGGTACCTGATTACTGTGAGCTGTGCTTGGTAATTTTGCTTAAGAATGCCTTTTCCCTGAGGAACCTCAGTATTTATGTTGCTGTTCTAGATGAACTTGTACAAAGCAAAATGACTTTTAATGTACTTTTACTCCCGATGCAATGGTGATTATGAATTACAGCTTACACAAAACCAGAGCACAGCCATTAGCTAGGTTTGCTGCATAAGATTACTCTGGAAATCTCAAAATCATCTTGGTCTGAGCTCAGATACATCTACCATAACAAACTGACTCAGACTAGCCTGTTTTGACTGTGAACGTTGGCCCTCTTCTTTTATCTCCTCGGGTTGTGCCATCATTCTATCTACAAGCTGAAAGCTTTCTTTGTTAAACTGGTGAAAACTAGTTACTCATCAGGCTTGTAAGGGGCCTGCTGTCCTGTCCTGGCAGGCTGCTGCTCCCAGCTAGTCCAGGGTACCACATTCTTCTGAACTCTGAGAAAAAGGGATTCCTCCCACCATTTTTCAGTCATTTCAATATCAGCATTACTTAATTCATGTACTGTTCAAGCCATGTTAGCATTGCTCTTTTTCTTGATTACTCTGTATTATAGTGCTATGTCAGCATATTAGTTTGTTTTCTTTCCCATTAGCTTCCAAGAGCTTTGCTCAATCCTTTACATATGTTAGTGCTCTCATCCAGCCAAAGTTATGGGTCACTGTGTGAATAATCTTTATGCAGGGAAACTGAGCATCCATGCAGTACACCGGGCACCATACAGGATAGGATTAATGAATTTCAGGAGGCAAAGGGCTGAGTAAACACTGAGGTTTGGTGCCTGGATTGACCACGGCAGGGGGTTCGGAACTAGGTAGTCTTTAAGGTCCCTTCTAACCCAAGCCATTCTATGATTCTATCATTCAACCCACTTTGTTTCAGCACCAGAGAAGGTTCCTTGCCTTAGGACTCTGGTGGTCAGGGATCCCTCTTCCTTCAGTGGGAAGAGACAGACCCTCTAAAGGGAAATCTGCATCTTCAGTGGTTGTGTTTGCCTTCTGGAGAAGCCCACCTCTGGCCACTGACCACAGAGGAAGCTTAATGGGGCCCTTATCACCCTCACCACCTCAGAGAAGTGTCTACCATTGCCTTTGGATATTTATTCTGCATGAACTAGAGGTGTCTGTTATGACTGAAGGCCCAAAGCTTGGACTTGGTCTGGTGCCCAAGAAGGGTTAATCACTTCTGTCAGTTGAAGAACTGGAGAAAGCAGTAATGCTGTGCTTTCTCGGCTCCTCCCCTTGCCCAGGCCAATAATTAAAGTATTTACCTAGCATATGGGAGACTCCCATGAGTGATTTTCCCCTGCTTGATGGGACTTGAACTTGCTTTCCCCAAAGAAATGTCCAAACGCAGCTCTCAAAGCCTCTCCCAGGCTCTAAAACTTTAAAAGATGTTCCCATTTGTATAAAATAATTAAATTGCCACTGGAACAGTCCAGGTCTCTCCCCTTCCCAGCTGAAAGCCCTAATAACAGGGTGTAATGATTCAGGAAATCTGCCCACACAATTTGTGGCTTCTGTTTGAAGGTCTGAGATCTCAAAGCCTACCTCCATCAAGAAACCCTCTTTGGCTGGGTTACCAACCCCCACCAGGGTCTTTCCACCAAACAACAGGATGTGTTCATTGGAGATGGTCCTCTCTTAAAATGCAAGCATCATGGACAGTCCTACGGAGAAGTACTTTATTCAGGGAAGTCACCTTGCTTGTGGAGACACCAGGCAGCTCTCTGCAGTGGATAGCACCCGTTTGAGAGGAAAGCTTAAAAAAAAGGGCTGGTGTGGAGGGCAGGCTTTTCCCCAGCTCAGGCTCAGAGAAAACTGCCTGTCTCAGGAGTCTCAGAGGACATAAGGACCCCACCAGGAAGGTGAACTTTATGTGCTCCAGTTCGGTTTTGATTTTGAAGCTTGCATTCAGTAAAGCCATGAGTTTTCCAGACCCTCTGTACCATGGGTTTGCTGCTGAGGACAGCTTGGTGGGCCATGAGGACTTAGGCCCCTTCTGTAACAAGTATAATATTTCACTCCAAATGAGATTTTCCCATTAGCAGTGATATAAATAAACAGTAAAAATTTTTTGTGCAGTCAGTAAGAAGCACTGTATTTCATCGGCATTTGAACAGGGATTCATTAATGTTCTAGTTTTATTTTAACATGTTTTTCTAAGCATTACAAAAATTCATTCACTTTGCAGTAAAATATTTTATTTTCTGGTTGGGGGGTTCTATTTTAAACACACACATTGTGTGTGAGTTTATATATTTTTATATACATATCTATATGTATATACATAAAATATGTGTAAGTGTGTGTGTGTATTTTATATAATATAGGCCTGTGTGCGTCTGTATTATATTTGGCCTGTATCCACTCTGGCCTGACTGCCTTGATCTTAGAAACTAAACAGTTGCAGGCTTGGCTGGTGCTGGGATGGGAGACCACCTGGGAACCTGGGTGCTGCGGGGACCGGCCAAGGAGTCGCGGTTAAACACGTGGTGAATTTTAGACCGCAAAAATTGCATGAGTGGAAAGACTGCATTTGGCACCATTGTTGCTGTTGAGCTGATGGATGGGAGTTTAAAAAAAAAAAAAGAATATATATTAAAAAAAAATCCCTCCTCCTCACAGCTGGGTGTGGTGCCTTAGATGTCTGAACAGCAGAGCCTCCCTACCCTCTGGAGCTTACACTCCGAGGCCTTGAACCTGAAAAAACAAAAACAAATATGCTTAATATTATGCATGTGAGAACTTGCATAACTGTTTGTAGGTCTGGAGCCCGGGGGGGGAGCTCTGCGTAGGGAGCCTGAGCAAAGCTCACGCTGGGCACTGGGGGAAGTAGCTTCAGTGCAGAGTGCTGTCACCGTGGGCTGTCCCCGCCGCGTTTTGCCTTTTTGGCTCGAGTGTGGTGAGGATGCCACCGGTGCTGGCAGTGGGGAGGAAAGACGTGGCCTTGGAGCTCCTCTTCTTTTAAGGACTGAAGCTGGGTTTACTTTTTTATGTTTATATGCATAGATGAGTGTGTCTAAAGAGCAGCATGCCCATGTTTCCTGCCATCTCATCCCCTTGCAGGCACCACGGGAGGAGCACACAGAAGGGGTGAGAACATCATCCCAGGAGTTTCAGCGGAGGTTCAAGGGGAGGGTTTTTCTTTGGTTTACATCAATCCTGGAACCACTTTTTCTTGGCCTTCCCTATGAATAAGAGCGTGCGTGCACGTAAAGAAGCCCAGGGGATTGCAGCACGTGGCTGTGGGACAGCCTGTGAAGATGCTTGTCCTGACTGGGCTTTGGGATGCTGCTCATCACCCTGTCACCTCTGCGGTCAGTGGGGTGGGTTCTTGGGGATGCTTTGCAGAGCTGGGATGCATCTGCTGTATCTTTGTGAAAACTTTTGTACAACCTGCCGCCAATACTCTGACAAGGATGACTTCATACTATATAACTCACAACTAGTTATTTATAGCTATACATATAGCAGGGGCTGGCCCTGGTGCTGTGTCTGGCGGGTTTCACTCCTGGTGCATTGCCTACAAAGGCACCCGGACAAAAGCAGAGATATGAATAAGGGCCAAGGATCATTACCTTGGGCAACAAAAGCTGTCCCGGAGAACAAAAATAGCACAGAAAGAGCCCACAAAAGGCAGAAAATCCTTCCTTCCTGCCAGCTCTTCTCCAGGCCTTGCCTCCGGCGCAGGGGAGTGCAAGGGCAGGCGATACCCTCGGCGAAGGAGCTGCAACAAAGAGCGCATCAGCACGTCCCCGGCCCCGGGCTACCTTTGCAGCCCCGCCATGCCCTTCCCTGAATGCCGCCCCATTGTGTGGGGACACAATGGCGGAGAACCCCACGGTGACACTGAATGAGTTACAATGCCAACATCTGTGTGACAGTTTCTTTGCCGGGTGATGGAGAAGCGGCAATAAATTCCTGATAGGCTGACTTGGGAGAGCAGTCACCCATGGCAGGGCCGGGGCACGCAGGGATGGAGTCGCCTATTTAACGCTGCTGCATGTGTCCCCAACTCCCTGCCTGCGCCTGGAAACGGGGGGTCAAATGCTGCAGCCCCCCTCTGACAAGGCGCTGGCGAAAGTCAACAGAGAATTAAGGACAGGCGGCGGCCACCGAGCCATTTAGCTCATCTTCTTGTTGCAGTCTGCTCTTTGTTCAGCTTAATGGGAATTGACCCGGCAATTGTTGGACTGTCTAATTCTTCAAGCCAGAGCCTAGATGCCTGCTTTTGGGCTTTTTTTTTTGTGAGTTTTTTGTGGTTTTATTTTAATGAAATGATTTTCTCCAGCTGCCTCGTCTCCCCTGAAGGGGTGAAGCAGCATGCAGGGGCAATAGGAAGTAATGATAGTTTGAAGTTTGAGGAATGTGGGTTGAAACAACATTGAATACAACTTATGTTTGGCCAGTGCAGATATTTGAGCTCCCCTCTACTTGCTCACTTGGCTATGGAGCAACAGGGAATGGATATTTTCTGTTTAAAAAACAGCTACTTGTGGCCTTAAAATTGACTATTTCTCCTCTTAATACAGCTTTGCTCTTTACCTGATGCAGGTTGTGTGGTATCAGCCGGTGCCTCCTTCAGCAGGGCCATCCCATCTGGCTGAGATACAGCAGCTGTTTAATGAGAATGTAAAATTTCAACTTTAGGCTGATCGTATATTCTTTTCCTGCCAAGTGTCCATTCTATTCATTATCAAACATGAGTTGCCTACTAAAAATAAGGCCTGGCATTTACATTTATCAGTTTCCTGAGGATCAGATCTCTTAAGAACATAGAAGTGCTGATTAATGATCCTGTTGCTGATTAATTATCGGAGTTTTAAGAGGCCATGTCTGTCTGCACAGCAGCATGATCCCATGTATGTTTAAACATTCTTTCTGCTGTATTGTACCTCATCCTCTTGGGACTACTCCCCATCTGACTCGGGAAGCGTTACAACTTTCAGCTCTTGTTTTTTGCAAAGACCAACCTTCCTTTTGATGTTGAACCTGTATAAACTTGCGGGTGAGCTAAAGCAAGTTTCCCTTCTGAATTCAATCGTCAGTATTTAGTGATGTGCAAAATTGTTTTTGGCAAAGTTCCTCTCCAGTCAATGTGCTATCTCAAGTTAATTATTATAATTTGACCTAAAACTGTTACATGTTCTGGAAACTCTCTGAGATTGAAGGGTAAACCTCTGAGTTCTTAATCCCTTAGTGTGCCATCTAAAACCAACTAAAAGTTGATGCATTGATCTGTCTTTTGATCTTTTCTCTCCAAGACTATAATAAAACTGCTGATCCATGATACCCTCAATTTGTCAGCAAAAACACTGCATATTTAATTATTTGTTGTTATATAGATCTTTAATTCAGTTTGGTCTCCCTAAACCTCTTATCTCCTAGTAAAGATGCAAAAAGAATTGCATAGGATCCAAAACCAAAAATCACTTCTAAAAAGGCATTCATTGATGGCATTACAGCCACTAGGAGCAGAAGGGCCCATTAGATCATCTAGTCTCATCCCCTATAAAATACAGAGGTCACAGAACATCACCCGTTTACTTCTGTATTAAGCTCAATACTTTGTGTTTCACTGAATTGTATCTTTCAGAGAAGTAAGCAGTCTTGATGTTAACATGTTAAGAAAGAGATAATCCCTCTGGGTAAAAGGCTGAGCATGCACAGAAACTAAAGATGAAAAAAAAAAAACCCTTCCACTGCCTCCTATTAACATAGGATTGTATCTGAAATATATTTTGTCTTCTTTCATCCAGTGTCCATAAAAATTTCTGAAATGTGACTTCTGTAATTTCCTTTGACAAATTACTCCATTATCAAAGGAACTCTGGTAGCAGCAACTGATATTCAACCTAAATGTACTATATTTCATTGTTTCCTTAAAATGACCATACCTGTTGTTAATTGTTCTCATTTTACTGCACAAGTGCTTATGTTTGCCAGGCAGGAATTGTGGTCCCCTATACTGTGCAATGCAAAGGAAAAAGATGACCCTTGCTTTAAACAACTCAATCTCCATTGTTTTTCTCATTTAGCCCCCTAAGTGTCCTTTGCCTTATCGGTGACTTTGGTACATCACATAGAGACTGGGGAGGACCAAATGAAACACAGCCCATAGTGTCTGAAGAGCTTTTTCAGTTGTACCCTAGGAGGTATAACTTGTTCAGTTATGCCCCACCAGACTCATCCTGCACCTAGAATAGCTGGGTGTAATAGCAGGGTTTGTCTTTTTCACGTCCCAGAGTGGTGGAGAAGCTGTTTTGCCTTGACACGTAGCCACAGAGATGATACACTGACTTTGTTGTGTCTCCTCTGCATATCTAAATTTGTCCCTAAATGGCTCAGAAGAACTGTTTGCCTCAGGGGAGGAAGCTCCTTTTATCTGCTTCAGTTATTGCACTTCTGGAGGACCAATGTCAGAGCTTGCATTGCCATGTTATTTCACCTGGGCTCAGGTTGACCACATGCTTAGACCCTGCTACACTATTTCTCCAAGGCTGCTGTGAACTTTTCCTGTGTGGAGAGAAAGCAAATTTGGCCCAGGGGTAACCATAGCCTTTTTTCTCCTCTTCTTCTTAGTGTTGGTAATGGCCTGCCCAGAGCCCTCAGGGGATCCCATTGACAGCTGTGGGTTGTGGGCAGTGAAAAACCAGTGTGTCCAGCCTGGCCGTGCTCTGCCAGTCCCAATGGCCAACCAGCCCTGCCTCTGCATCAACACTGCTGGCACCATGTGGCTGTTCATGTGAGCCCTGCATGGCACCAAGAAGAAGTATTTTCTTTGGAAGTGGTTTCATTTGGCTCTAAAAACTGCTTTTTGCTCCTGAAAGTGGAAATCAGAACTGCTGGAAAGGGTTAAACCCCCAGTATAGTCACTGCCTCTTAGAAAACTGCTTCTCCACGCGCCACCTTTATAAAGTATTTCAGGGGATTTTGGTGTCTGAGGCACTTGAAGTGTCTGAGTCATTCCATTAAAATCACTGGAGGTAAAGAATTGAAGCTGTCTTGTATTTCCCAAAGGGCTGGTTTTTAAATTGTTTTGATATCCCCTTTCTTCAGGGCTGAGTGCTGCAGCCAGGAGGTTAAAGGCAGCTCTTCCTTTTCTGCTCTCATTTTTGACAGTCACTTGGTACTTCTTGGCTGCAGAGAGGTCCTGACTCCCGTGCTAGAGGTTTCTCTTAGGCTTTTCCTCAGGATGGTGGTCGAGGCAGGTTCATGGGAGCAATGTCTTTGAGTTCCCTCACCCTGAGGAAGGAGCTGAATCCAAGTTTGCTGTTTCTTGGCTGAGTGCCCTGGCTGCCATGGTGCTGAGAGCTTCCACCTCCCCCTTGGGATGTGTTTTTGGTGAAGGTGCCAGCAGCTGCTGTTCATCATGCCGGCACACTGTGTTCAACTGGCCCTGACATTACATGATGGTGGAAGTCCCTGTTCAGGGGACTTGTGTATCCCAAGTGGATTTGGGCAGGAAATTGTTTTTTCTTGTTTTATCCAAAGAGGAGGTAGTTCTGGTCATGCACAGTAACAGAACTTTGATCACCCACTTAAATATGATGAAAATGTAGTTGATTTCAGCAACTATTTTTTCATCAAATAGGAAATTAAAAACGTGGTGTACCTTCAGAGTCACCGTGTTGTTAATCCAATATTGTGGCAACACAATTACAGCTGCCCCAGCATGGGGTCGGCACAGCAGGATCCGGATACCCATGGCACAGAGCATGGAGAGGGGGGTTAGGAGACCTGGCAGGGCTGTGCAGCAAGGCAGGGAAGGCTGCAACGCTTTCGCTTGGGAAACTGTGAGCTAATGTACAGACATGGAGGAACAGGCTGGAATGAAAGCTGTGGTGATGATAATTAGTGCTGATATTAATAGTCAGAGGACCATCAGGATTAATATTCTCATACTTCTTTTCGCCCGGTACGTGGGTTAAGTATTTCTTCCTGCAAGCTGTGGATTGGCATATAGCCCTAGAAATGTGTCCTGGATACTGAGGCACTGGCACTGGCCATTTATTATTTATAACTCCATTCAGACCTCATGAATATGTTTAATAATCCTTTAGAGCCATTCAAGAGGACACTCTACTTGATGTGTCACACTGGATTTGTTGGGATGGGACAGGAGCCACAGCGTGCCTGGGAAACAGGATAGAAATCTGAGCATCCCAATTCACATTGTCTTTGCTGCTGTCAGATGTCTCTGTGGCTTGTGTTTATACCCATTTGTTTATGCCAAAGAGAGATACAGCTCAAAATACAAAATCTGGTTGCAAGCAGCAGGTTGGGAGCTGGCTTCCAAACTGGCCATTCGGGCATGTTTGCACAGAGGGAGTGTGGATCCAAGGGATAAGATCTGTTCTTGTCTTGGAATAGGAGCCCTCACAGCACCATCATGAAAATAAATATCTTTGTGTTCCTCAGGGATCAGATTAACTGGTCCCTCATTCCACATTAAATTGAATTTGTACGTTCCCCCAGCCTTTTTATTGTGTCTCTTTGGGACTGTATCAGCAGCTGCTTGGGTAAATGCCAAGTGAATGGTACTGTGCAGCCACTTGCATGGAGAAAAACAAGCCAAGCAAACCCCACGCTTGAAGCTCTGCTATGGCTGTTGATGGAGGAACATAAAAATGCCTAGGCTGGGTTTTGCTCTGAGTGTGCAGGATCCAATATGCCAGCTCAGATGCCAAAGCAGCTATAGCAGCAAGGACTAGCACAAGAAGATCTTGAACTTTTGGGAAGTGACCCCTTTCCTCTCTGGCTCCACCCACTTGGGTCTGGCTCCTGTAGTGGCCCCACTGCTGCTGAACCTGGTTTAGCTCCCACAATAGCATCAGCCTTGGGAATCCTAGTGCAGAAAAGACTCTATGTGGCCACAGCTGCCTCAGACACAGTCCTCAGACTTTGCTTGGAGCAGGTGTAAAATGCTGGCAGTTGCAAACTTTCTTAGACTCCTTGGCTTTAAGATGTTCCCATTAGAGGATAGTTGCTTTCTCTCCCCTAACCAAAGTATTGCAGCACTGGGCTGCCCCCAGAGCAAGTTCCAACTCCCTCTCCTTGCTAGTTCAGCCATTTTCCTCCTCCAGGGCTTGTCCAGACTTGGCGCAACAGTGCTAAGACACTTGTACTGACATATTTCCAAATGAAAGATGACATATTTTCAACTAAGCAGCTTTATCTTTTCCTGCTAACACCTGCTAAAAAGCTGCTCCTTCTGTCCACACTGGGATTTGAAAACTGGCTTGTTCAAATATTTCAGCTGACGTGTTTCAGAAGTGCTTTCTTTGCCACTGGCAGGATAGGCAGGATGTAGGGGGCTGTGTTCCCTCCCCACCTGTGAACTTGGGGCTAATGACAAAGCCTGGTTGATTTGAATGGTGCAGGATCAGGTTCAAAATCAGTGAAAAGCCCTGTTTGCTTTCACTCAGCATCTGGGTTGGGGTGGGAGAGGAAAGCTTCACAGGCCAGGCTGTTAGCTGCAAACATCAACCTCCTGCAATTTAACACCTTTTTTCAGCTGAGCTTCCAAATGAGAACAATTTGTCCCAACACCTACTGTTCCTCTTCCACTCCTTTCTGATGGTGTCTTCAGTTTTGACTCGTTTCTCCTTGCCCATCTAAGAGTATCTAAACTTAATCAGAAAGGTGATTAATTCTTTCTTTTCAAAGGAACTGGCATCGGGTACCTCTGGCAAGATGAACTGCCTCCCAGGCCAGTTGGATTGAGCTCCTTCCTCCCGCTTTGTGAGTCAGGTCGGGTCAGGATTACCTAAGGTCTTATCCCAAGAATCCTCCAACCTCATGCACACGTTGAACCGCTTGTGTAAGTCAAGGAAGAGCTGTGGGAGTGATGATTGCATGGCTGGGCTTACGGGTTCCGGGCCTTTTGGGGAAGGAATCATCATTCACTCTTTTCTTCAATAGTTATGCAGGAGTGAATCAGCAGAACAGCTCTTCTAATGAAAGGGGCAAGTTAAGGCTCAATACGATGTCCTGTCTGGACCAAATCCTGCCTGCAGTGAGCTCACTCACATCACCTCAATCCTCGGGTGCTCATGTTGAATGTATCAGGTCCCCTCTTGGGAATAAGGAACAATCCAATATGAAGGAGATTGACACCAGTCCTGCTATTAGTTAGTGAACGAATAACAAGATACTCACTGCTCCTCCTGATGCATAAGGAGTGTAAGATATAAAGGTGGACCCAGGGTCCAAAAATTTAGGCAGGACTATGGCAAGATTTATTTCAGGGCAAAAGCTGAGCCACCCTATGTGTGACAGTGCCTCCTGAGCCTTGTGCGGTCTCCCAGATTGAGCAACACTGCATCTTACCTCCTCTCCTTTCACACTGTGCCCCAACCCATATTGGCCCAGGTCTTGCTTTGCCAGCCTGGAGCTGCATAACACCTTGCTTTGGCAGGAGCCTGGCTGAAGTTGGTGGGCTGGAGGGGATCCTGGCCAACAGGAAATCCATGGGGGTTTTCACAAGTTTCAGGGAAGATGCTGGAAAGATGCTTTGGATGGTGGGGCCAGGCTGGGTTAGCTGGCATGTTGTTTGTCATCGCAAAAAGACAAGACACCTGGTGAACATACCTTTCTTAAGGCCACCCCTAGGCTCTTATATTGATATGTTGGTGGCAAAAGACCTTCACTGTGTATAATCTCAAAAGAGAACTTTGCTTCCCAATACATTTTCTTGAAGTTACTAGTGTTCAATGATATTAGTAGGGAAGGGAATGAGGAAAAAAACTCTATTTACAACTGCAGTGAGAGCTAACTTGCATTAGCTGGGTTTGTTGGTCTAGGATGGATTTTCTAAGGCCAAATGTTGTCCCCTACAGCTATTGATAGTAAGGAGATAACTCTGTTTATGACAGCTTTCATAGCTTCAAAGCTGGCTTTCATTTTTCATAGGAACAAGACAGAATTTTTTTTAGAATGGTTTCCTAAAATAGAATTTGTTAACATTACTGGTTTGGGGTCAAAAAGCTCATTTAAAAAACCCTCACAAAATACAATGATGCCTCTCTCAGCTAGGGATTCCTCAAACTTGCAGAAAATCTTCCCCAAATACATTGTCAAACCCATGTCTTTGCAGGATGGCTGTGCTTTGAAGTGGTGACACATTTTGACAAAATGGAGATTTTCAGGGTGTTTCCCTTGCTGCCTTGAAGTCCCTGTGTACACAGCGTTTGAAATCGCACTTCACAAATCTCTATTTCTAACAAACTTACCCATGGCTCAGCACTCCCAGTAAAGACCCTTGGGTACATCCCCTCACTGCTTTCACTAATTTCCTCACTGAGAAACTGACCTTCTTCTCCTAAACATATCCGTAAGGCTGTAAATCCAGTTCAGTCATTAAAAGTGGATCTACTCGCAGAATATACGCGTTTTCCAAGCAGATAAATCTTAGGGGGCTGATTGTGCTCTAGTCAATGGAGCTAAGCCAGTTTGCCCCAGTTGGCTCCTTTTTTTTAATGAAGTGATGAAAATGGGTCACACAAATGGTAATTGCCTGATGATTTTCATTGCCCTGAGCTCAGTGGTTGTTCAGTGTGTTTTATGATCAAAGTGTGGCATGGATTGGAATGGTCGGCTGTTTCTTAGGTACATTCCTCTTCCAGTTCTTGTGTTTGGCTGGTTTGTTACAGATGCACCTTTGACTATTCACATCTCATGTCAGATGTGAATGTAACTAGCAGTTTTTATTTGATGTGAAAAAGAGAAGTAATCATGGCGCTTGGAAGCAAAAGGCACTGTTTGTTTTCCGATGCACACAGGGATTCCTGTTTTGCAGCTATGATGTGCGTATTTCATAGTGTTGTAGACAGCTTCTGTCAATTAACATGAATTATGGCTCCAGAAGCATTCGTTTACCATAAACCTGCAGTACATTAACTCCTGAGTTTCAACCCCTGCCAGTGGGAAATTCATTGCAATGCAAATAGAAATAATTTTGAAACTTGTGACTTGAAAGACATTTCTCTTGCGGGACTGCTGTTTCTGTTGCTGTGGGGGAGCTGTCTCGGTATAGCTCATGACTCTGTTGGGGACACTTTGCATATCAGATTCAGGCTTGAATCTCCTCCTGGAGCATGGGGCTTCTCCCCTCCCTTTGTGTCCCCAGCTGCAGAGGGAAAAACCTTGCCCCTGGCATGGGGATAGAGGCACAGGACGGTGAACCTGGCCTGTTGATTCATATAGAGAACAGCTGAAGGACAAGGAGAGCCCCTCCTAGCACAAGTGAGGATTCCCTCCTAGGAGAACCCAAGAGCCCCTCCAAGGACAACCCAAGAACTAGCCTAGGGCAGCACCCTAACTCACTCCTCTCCTTCCTCCCACCTCTGCACCAGGCTATGTGGTCTCACAGCCCCTCCTCTGGGGCTTGCCAGCCCCCTCTCTTGAGTTGTTCACTCCTAGCCCAGCAGTGAGCTGCCCCTTTGTTTAAGAGGTAGATTAGCCTTCTGCTAGTCAAATGTGTTGAATCGCCTCAAGGAGGAGTCTCATAGGGAATAGAGCAAGAATGTGTGGCCAGGAGATGGGAGGTGTCATGGAGGGTTGATGTGATGCTCCAGGGTTTCAAAGATCATGAGTAGTGAAATTGGCTTTGTCATCTGGCATTACAACCTGGGAACTCAGGTTTCTTGAGAACTCTGTAGTCCTCTTGGTTATGTTTGATACCTGTCATGGGGAAAAAGACTTACAGGTGTAAGCAAGAGTTAATCTTAGAGAGTAAAGGGAGATGATTGCCTGCAGGGGCTGTACACATGCAGATAACCAACCAAGTCTTGTCTTTAATAGCAAGGAATGCAGGCTTTACTTGTTTTTATAGACAGAAAGAGTTCACAAAGATTTGTAGAGGACTTGCTTTCCCTTTGGGTCTACAGACAGGATGCTGGTCTACAACAGACTGTCCTCTGTGTGTAGGTATTTAGGCAGTGTGCTCAGTCTACCATGGAGGCAAGATGGATTTTGGGTGGGGGTCCTGAAGTGGTGCTCAGCTGAGCTCCCATCTCCGCTCTGCTGCAAGCTCTTTTGGAGTCTTTTGTCCTTTATCTAGTCTAGCCTTTTGGTTCGCCATCTTTAGAACGAAAGCAAGAGAACGCACTAACCCAGGCATATCTATGCAGTGTGTAGATCTTCTGCTGAGCAGATCCATAACAGCACCTAGGCTGGCAGAAAAGTCAATGGTTGAAATGCTGGTTAGAAACCTCTCCTAACTGCAATGGCAAGGTAGCTTCTGCCACATGGACTTTTCAGACTGTTGGCCCACGCTTTTTGCAACACCAGCTCTCTGGCTTTTCTCAAGCCAGGGCAAATATTTCTGAAACCTTGACTTTCATGTCTGCTCCCATGGTAGAGTTTTCCTAGGCAGCTGGGTAGGAATCAGTCAGTCAGAGTAGCCATACCAGCTTCTCTGTTCCACTATAGCAATGCAAAGTAAACCAGAAAAACTGGCTAAGCTGCCAAAGGAAAGAGTTCCCATGGTCTGGAAAATCCTCTGGTGGGGCAGAGTCTGTGCAGGACAATTCCCACTGCCAGCATGTGCACTGGATTACAGCTGGGGAAAGTGCCAGTGGTGCCTGTATCCCGATGCTTGATAATTGAGCTTATATAGATGTAGCTCAGATGATGACAGCAGCCTTCAGAGACCTCTGATGCTGGGTTATGCATTGGCAGAGTTGGATTTGCATAGTCTGTAGCTCATTGAATGAAGCCCAAATGATTGTGATGCTCACCAGTGCGCTGATGCCGCTGTGTTGACCAACTTATGCTGATCTCTGCCATGGTTGAAGAATAGTTTCTGTGCTGCAGTAATACACTGTTGTGAGCTTTTAGGTCTCTCTACATCTCCTGAATGGGTTGCAGAGGGTGTGTGTGTATTTTTGACCTAACAGACACTTTTCACTTGTCGGGGAGGGGGGGAGGGTGTAAGGAGCAACTTGAGGAAACTTCTTACAGGCACAGCAAAGTTTGTTAGCTCTCTCAGATCAAGAAACTATTCCTGAGTATGTAGGATATTCAACTAGAGCATTTGCACCTCATATACTATCTGCTTGCACAGACAGAGTGCCTGTAACCACCAGAGAGGGAGCATTTCCTTTTTAAGTGAATAATACGAGGCAGCATTTGCAACTGAAACCTTCACAACACCAGCTTTGAGAAAGCATGACCAGAGTGGAAGAAGCAAAATTTGATGGAAACTGGGGTGGAGACAGAGCCCCAGGTCTGAGGAAGTACACAGAGAAGTGGGACAGGTCCAGGAGGATTGTGCTTGTGATTGTGCAACTGCACAGACACAGACTGCTCTTGAGTCCAAGAAGCCTTTTGTAGTGGGTGAACCTTGCTAGTTAGCTGGAAACCAACTTCCAAGAGCTCCCCAGACAGGCTAGAGCTCCTGGCAATGCCCAATTCTGTATTTCAAACTTTGCTGGGAGTGTGCAGAATTCCTGTTGATGCCAGTGGCATGGTGCTCTAGGGCTTGTTCCTGTAAGCTACCATTGCGTAGGACTGCCCCTGCTGAGAGGCTCCTGCTCGTTTGGATGTTGACTCATCCCATATATGTAACCTCAGAAAGATTTTCATTTATTTGCTGACCATTGAAACTGGTTCCTTTGCTATGGCTTGTCTGTTGTGGGAGAGTGCCTCATGTTGGAAAGTATATTATCTGACATGCCCTAACTAGCATCATGTTAAATGCTGCTTTGCCCAGCTGTCCTTGCTGCTGCCAAAGGCAAAGTAATATTGAATATTGTGGTGATGTTGATCTAATCGTGCTAACGAATATATTTTCTAAGATGAACTTTTCCACTGTAGACACAATCTGTAGTTCCAGACAAGAGTACATAACTGATTCATCTCTAGTTGGTGTCTGTGCTCATTATGGTTGCAATTACCAGCTGCTTTTATGGAAAATTTTGTTAGAGAGGAGAGCATTCATCCATTTATCTCAACAACACTGTTAGTGGGAACAGTGGGGGAACTTAGAGAAAAACCTTGCTGCTCCTTCAGTGTCTCTTCCAGCATCAGGGCAAGTGGGATGCAGGCATTAAGCAGGTGGTGAAGGCCATTGTGGGCATAAAGTGAAGAGCTGAGAAGTGGTGCTTGGCCTCTCATTCCTTGCTTTGCTGGCCTATCCTTGTGCAATGCATACACTTCTAAGGAACTTGGTAAATCATCTAGCTTGAGTGAGGAGAGTGGGTTTTGAAGATTGTTTCACCAAACTCTTTCCCTAATCACAGCCAACATGGGTGCAGGGGCCCCTACATGCACCTGCAGCCTGTACTTGTATGGCAGTTGTCAGCTGGTCATCCCAATTCACAGCTGAAATTCCAGCATTACCACTCTGGCACCAGGGAATCCAGAGAGACCCATACATAACCAGACATTTAATCTTACAGAGGAATTAAGCAATTTATGGAGGTTATTAAACATGGCAGAGATGGAGCTGGAACCGGGTTCAAATAACTCGGTAACAGTTGTTCAGCCTTGACTTTCTCCTTCAAGCCAAAATCAGCACATCGCCTCCTGCAGGAACCACTTCTGACAGCCACAGGAGAAAAGAGTGGCTGATAAGATGCATGGTTCTGAGGGTGACTGATATGGTTTCCCTGCATGCGGAGCAGTTTCAGGGCGGTCCTTGTGATCGCAAAAGGCTTCTCATGAGACGGCCTGGAATTTGAGGGAGAAATGCCCTCGCTCAGTTTCTGGAAGCCACCTGGAGCATTTTAGGAGCTGAAGATGACGAAACAATGAGTGAGGCAGTCCGGTGAGATCTGCGGTACTGACATCACTTATGCGGGGATGTCCTAATTGGTAGGAGACTGGAGGCAAATTTAAATAAAAATGCACTGCATAATTATGAGAGATTAAATCAAGTCGGATTCATGGAAACTGCAGGAATGAAGGGAAGAAGTGTACTGCTGCAGTGTGAACAGTTTTTACCGAAACTTTGTCTGCCAAACCTCCCTGATGCTGAGCGGCCAACCAGAGGCAACAACTGAGTAACCATCTGGCCTGAAGGTAGTTCCTACCAATGACCCCTTTTGCTTAACACTCAGACCAGCTGGGTAACTCCGCAAAGGACTAAGTAAAGGGGTTTGTAGTGTTGTAACTAGAGGGGTCTGAAGTTCAGTGCTGGGCTTTTTGGGTGCTGGAGGTCCTATGTTCTTTCCCTGACTTTCTTTAGTGCTGTCTACAGCCTGGTTTTCCCTCTCGGCCCCTGCCAGAGCAGCCATTTGGAGGGCAGGGATCGGGTGCCATGCAATTGTACACTGCTCAATGCCATGAGATCTCAGTATTGTGATATTGAATAAAATAGTGGGACCAAAACCAAGAAGCCCAGGAAAGGCTTTCTGCCCTTGTCAGCTCAGACGGAGACTGTTGTTTGCATCCTGAAGAGAAAACCACACAGAAACTGCAAACACAAAATTAAGCTCTGAAGAACAGTGCTGGGTCATCTGAGAGAAGAAGTTCTAGCAACAAATCCAGCACAACCAGCCATAAAATATTACCATATTATTTACTTGCTCTCATATGGCTGAAGATCAAGTGCGAAGCACAGGCGTGAAATACCACCGCTCACAGAAGTTTTAGCTGCCAGTCACCACCGCACATCTAAAAGGCTGTTCTACTCCAAGCAATGCCAGCATCAGAGTGGAGGAAGGGTGGGGAAGTGCAGTCAGAACTAAAATATTAGCTAGTTTTCAAAACTTATAGATATTTTCATGTCTGAAAATTGTCTTTTAAAAAAAAATTTACACTATCTTAAATGCGAGTGAAAAGCAGAGTTGGTAACTGTCATCTTTGCTTCCTTTCTTTGAAACCTCAGATGTTGGGGTTGTGATAGTAAATGATCTTTAGATTTTATAGTTGTGAAGAAAAGCTATAAACAGTCCTTGGAAAGTACCCTCCAAGTTCAACAATGAAAAGTCAAATAAAAAGAGCTCCAACTGGTGACTTAGAGTGAAAAGTAGTAAGAATTAAAATTCCTGCTTCTTTTGTCTGGAATTGTGAATGTAGGGGTCTAGAAAACTGCTATAAACCCTGTACCCTGCATTTGTCTGGCACAGCAGAGTGTCTTCTTCCACAGCCACAAGAGCAGGGCTCTTGCTCTTCCATGTAAATTCAGTTTTTGGCATCAGGTATGGATCACCACCAGGGAGCTAAGGAGAGAGAGTTGTCCTAGTTGGCCAGAAACCATCCCCAAATTCACAGCCCATTTCACAGAAGCCAAGGTGGAAGCACAGGTAGAAATCCATTCCCTGGTCTCTCACTGAGCATGGATTCACATGGGGAAGTGCGGTTTCCAGGGTGCTGTACAGCCACCCCATCACTTTAGTAGTGACCTGGGTAAATGACCATAAACACTTTCTGAAGCATATTATGGAGAGGGAATGGCAGGTTATTTCACCTTAACTAACTCAGTTAAGCTCCTTTCCTTTTGCAAACAGTTTTCCTAAAGTACAGAAGTGTTAGTTTGCTCCTCGTCATCCTGCAATGAGAATAATTTATGAGGAATGCACTTTCCCTTCTGTTAAATAATTTTTCTTAGCACGTCAATAGTGTACATTGCTGCTGGCAAAAAGCAACCAGACATGTAGAAAGAGAAATTTCTGAAGAATGTGTGGGGTGTTTTGGGTGGGGCACAAATGAGCAGATGTTCCCACAGAACAACAGGGTTTTATGGTGAATGAGCACAGGTAAAGCCCTGGCTCCAGGGCAGCTGGATGCGTTAAGCGTACTCCAGCGTAAGAGTCACAGATGCAGCAGGACTGCAGGAAAAATAACTGCTGGGATGTGCCTGAAGCCTTGAAATGTTGCGCATAGGGGTTTTCCCTTTGAGGGAACTGATTTGGATGGTTGTACGTGGGATTATTTGGATAATCTGTGTCCAGTTTGCAGCCTCCCTCAAATGGCAGTGTTTGGCTTTTTGAAGCAAATGTTGAACAATGTGAGGTTTAATGTTAGGAAGAAAAATGCCTGTAAAACGAAAAGGCGAGAAGTTTCAAACCTGAGCATTTGAAAATGAGCCAGCTAAATCCACACGCTAGTTGGCAATAGTAAAATGCCATTTTTTTGGCTTCTAAGTCTTATATTTTTAAGGGAATGGCCAAAAAATATGAAATACCTCTGCCACCTCAATCAGGCGAGGTGGAGGAACCCAGAAGCTAATCTTCCACTGTGTGCTAGTGTGGTCCCCATGCCTCAGCTAGTGCTGCAATGTGTTACATGTATGACCAGATAGTTAACAATGCTATTGTTTTAATTTGCACCATATTGGGAGTCTGAGCTCCCAGCCCTTCTGAAAACATGGTCCTTAGCTTCAGTGTCTGTAAACTGCAGCAATTAGCTGTAGAAACTCAGGTCTCAAGTTTGGCAGCTTTGGCACCATCCTAAAAGCTAACGTAGAGATCTGAAAAGCTGCTTTTGTGCCCCACTTGTCACTGGACCCTGTCTACCTCTGTGTAGCTGGGAGACGTGCTGAAAATTCACATCGTTCCTTGAGCTTGCATTGCTCTTGCTCTACTAAATTTGCTAAAGTCTTTCTTGTTTCAGCACGTTTAAGATGTGAAAATAGAGAGATGGATGGTTAATCATTTATTTCACTGCTGAAGTTTCTGCTCTCTGAACATTAGATGTCCCACCTGAAATCTGCTTCATTGGTGCCTGAACTTCAAGGTACCTAAGACAGATGGCATGGGTTACGCTCCTTGAGCGCTACTGAGAGCTTGGTGGTATCTGATTTCCTCTGTCTTGGTCGTATCTTGTTCATGTGTGCATTCTGCACAGAAATGTGACAAACGTACAGCCAGACTAAACTGAGATGTTTCACCTCATCTGATATTTAATGCGAACCATTGGCTCCTTTGAGGCTGGAATTAAGTATTAGGTTTCGGTCACTGTAATTAGTGGTTGTCTGAAATGATAGTTAAATCCATTTTCTGAGCCAAATGAATCACTCAGACATTGAGGAAAGAAAAATAAACGAAGGTCAGATCACCATTAGATTTGATCATTTGGAATTATATGCAAAATAAGCCAGAAAGTTTGAAAGCCACAGGGATGTGGAAGATCTGTCCCTCTGTAGCTACAGATTCTCATTTCTCAAAGGAAGAAAAAAGCTCTCATCATAAGCCACGGGACTGTGCTTGCCCTGGTCGTCTTGCACAGCTGAATCCTGAGAGATCATCTGGATTTAAGGGGCTATCTGCAGTGCCATTTTCAGGTGCTCCTGTACTTGCAGGAAGGGGAAATTGGTCTGATATGTGTCAGCTATATGGAGCATCCTAGATCAAGAGCCACAAAACAGCTAATTACTGAGTGAATAATGCAAAATCATGTACTGCAGTGCAGACACAGCTTCCTTAGGAGACGCTGAATAGGAAAGGCTGGCCCTACGATGTGCTGTGTGTGGGGCTGCACAGGCAGTGAGGGACACTCAGCTCCCCGGCGCCCATCTGCAGAGCAGGCAGGAGCTAAAATCAGCAATGACAGGTTTAGACTCTTATTTGGATGCCGGCATCCAGACTGAAACACTTTGCGGTCAGCTAAGTGACAGTCATAATTCTCTGCTGCTGAGAGTGTGAAGTGACCCCTGCACCAAGGCACAGCTCATGCAGACCTAGAGATCAAGCACAACGCATGGGGCCATAAGGATGGCGAGGTCTCAAAGTATTGCTTTCTGCCCCCAACGCCCCCCCCTTGCAGGATAATCACAGGTTGACTTGTCACTGAACAACCCCAACGATAGCATATTTCACAGATCTTGCCTACTGCATGGAGTTATAGTGATGTGCAAAACCACCATTGCCAACACTTAAATAAATACTGGGAGGCAACATTACAGCTGAGAATTCAACCCTAACGCTGCATTGCTTGACTGCTTCATTTCTGAACTTTAATGTTGCATAAACAACTGTTTTTCTGCCCTGTTCTACATGCTCACACATGCATGGAGGCCTTACTTCTCCAGTCCCTCCCACACAAGCAAATCTCTCCTGGCTTTGCTGGAGATTTTGCTTAACAACTAAAATGATGGTTTTTACATGGTTTCTTAAGATTGACTTTAATGATGAGGATGAGTGTCTCCCTTTTGGAGAGCTGCCCACTCTCCCTGGGCTCATACTGTTCTTACATTCTTCCCTGTTCATAAAATCTACGTGATACACCAATCCAGGCAAGGCAAATATGAGTTACTACCACCTACATGAGGACTGTGGTGCATTCAGAAAAATTAATTAGCTTTTGGTCAGCCAACCAAAATTATTTTGGATTTGTAACCACAGAACCACCACTTTTGCCAATAATTTCTTGCACTTTCTCTAACTTGTAAAAATTTCTTAAATTCTATATTTAAATACAAGGCTGATGGAAAAGTCATGACTATTTCTGTGCCAACATAGCATTGTAATGTTGTAATGAATACAGCACTTACCTTTCTGTTTTCTGAATATCCAATAACAGCCTTGCTTTTGCAAACCTAATTCCTGAAAATGTCATTAAAATCACTCTCAAAGAGTGAAAGCTGATAGTGGGGCTTTGCGTGAAGTGGACTTGGCATCCAAAGGCTCCCACTGGCTCAGGTTTCTTAAATCCTGTTTGTTTTTGAAAAAGAGAAAAAAATGTGATCCTCACAAATGAATAATAATTTGGAATAAAAACAAAATGTGGGGTGAGTGTGCACGTATACTCTATGCTTTTTGATGAAAAATTCCACCACAACCTAATTAGAGGCGTATAGGTGGAAGAGGTATATCCAAAATGTTTCAGCCCATCTGAGACTTCCTCCAGTTTAAGGCAGAATTACTATCTTAGTAGTAAATGTCAATAAAACTGGTAAGCAATATTAAAATATTTTCCAAAAATATTTACCTAACAGCAGAACTCTTCATATGCTGAAACTGTAACTAGCAAGCATATAGATATAACTATATATTAATAAATATGTATTTGTTAACTAGTAAAAGCAAGCACTATTGCAGAGAAAAGGAGAGTGATGCCCACCTGGCACAGCTCCAGGTACACCAGCCTGCCCTCTCCACAGACATTGATCTTTGCAGAAACACCAATTTCTTGCTTTTATTGGGCTGGAGGAGGTCCAGAGCTTGGTCAACTCCACTCACTCACCCACCCACCACAAACATCTTTGTTCAGCCTGTACACGGAGAGTTGGAAGCTCCTTTGCCTTCCTCACTTGCAGCCTGCAACCCGCCCCCCTGTCTGGATCTTGGTGTTTGTTTAGCATCAGCCTCATGACGTGTGTTGCATTTATCTGCATTTTTTATCTAGTAGTCACTGTGGTGCTCAAGAGCGAAGTATGATGATTCGAGACCTCGGTGGTTGCCTTGCCTGATGAAAGTCCCTGGTCATCAGGGTTATATTGCACAGCCTTTCCTTCTCTCTCCTGGGCTATTTGCAAGTTGATAATACTTGTAAAGGCATTACCTAATTTTCAGGCATTTCTGTCATGTCTCCTGTTGGGGTATGAATATTTCCTTGGGTAGTTTGTGAAGGGCTGCTTGGCAGAAGATTTTTATTAGTTGGGTGTTTATACACTCCAGGCTGAGGCGATGAGGGTTATTCTGAGTGGAATGGCTTTTTTGAAGAGGGAGAGTCTGCACAGTCTCATTAAGGTGGTCCAATTCTGGATTTTCCTGGTGTTCTCCAAGAGTTTGACCATAAATGCCTTTGGGAGGTATTTGCAGAAGTTTTTCATGTGCAAGCCATAAACCTCCAACAGAAGCATTAGGTAGGTATGTATGTAGATATGTACTGATGAGGGCATTTCCACAAATGCATTTTACAATGCCCAGATCAATCATTCCTAAAATTTACCTCCTCCACCTCTTGTGTAGGTTATAGTGGGCTGTATGGTTTCTGTCCAAGGAAGAATAATCACCAGAAATCTGAATTACTTTTGTAACAAGAGCTCTGAGATGATGTTCAGGCTGCCACGACTTTGAAATTCTTATGTGCAGGCTGTAAATTAGTGCCCCTTTCTGACGGCAGCACGTTCCCAGAATGTGAACTCATAAGTACCTGGAAAGGTATTGCATCTTTCTTAGGAAACCATCTGGCAGCTTGGTCCTTTCCCTCTTATGAAGATGACTCAGCTTTTGCCGCCCATGCGCCCATCTCTGCTCTTCTCCTTTGGTTTCTGTACTGCCCTCGCCAGCCAAATATCTCAGTGCCGTTCAGCAGTGCCTATTCAGCAGTTTTCTAAGGGCTCAAGGTTCACGGTCACGTAGTTAATGTTCTGCTGTAGTTCCCTTGGCTGGACCAGGCGGTGTGCAGCGGAGGCCAGACTGCTGCCTGCTAAGACAAGACAAACTCCTCACTGACATCAAATGAGAGGAGACATCCCTGGGAGACTGTATTAGTCAAAAACTCATGACTGGCAGAGAACTAGGAGTCCTCTGGAGCCACTGGCCAAACTGAATCAATCAGACACATTCAAGAGCTGATTCTGTCCAGCTGCTCAGCCCTCATGGTGGTGCACAATGAAGGTGTGGTGGGCATCATCCATGTAACGTCAGCACTTGCATGCATGTTCTTCCCGTGTGGGAGCTGTGTATGTGTCACTCCAGGACAGGAAGATGATTGTTTTAGGACTCTGTAATGGAGGTGTGCAATGAGCCCCTAACAGTGCTCATTGAGTTTCTTCCTCCAGAATGGCCTCAAGCGCCATCACCTGTGTGTCTGCCATCTTCTGCGGGACAGAAATGGCTGAGGAAGCAAAATGCTGCAGGGAGGCCCAAGAGGACGAAAACAGATCTCTCTCCTGCAATAACAAGAGATTACCCATCACTACTACCAAAGCAGGTTTAATTCCAGGGCTGCTTGAAAACAAATTCTGCGAAGTCTAGCTAATTTTTACTTTGGGAGAAAATCGTATTTGTCTGCCTCCTCCATATTACTGGTATGGAAGTGGAAAAATCGACATTGACTGTCTGGAACCAATAAAAGGGTTTTCTGCCTTGCTGAGCACACTAGATAAATGTCTGATGGAAGATGAGCACAAAGAATCATTTCCTGAACAAGTTATTTGCTATATTGGGAAAAAAGATATCCATGGTGCTACCCAGGAAAGACATGAAATGATTTTCTCTTGGATTGGGTTCAGGCGTTTTTGGTAGGACCAGAGCTATCTCACAGAGCAAACACACGGGCTCCTGGGAAAGCGGCGAACTGCTGTCAGGATCCTGGTTGTCCAGGCAGCCATTTCAGGTGTGCATGAGCATGTCAGGAGTGCATGACAGCAGCACTTCTCCACAGAGCTTCGTGCTATGTCTGTGCAGGCTGTGATCACTGCATTTACAAAGTTACTCTCCAAAGCAGATAGTTCCTTGAGGCAGCTTCAGTGAGAGCTTGTAGGAATTTATTTGGGGTTTTTTTTGCCCAGTTCTACCAGTTTGGCAGAGTCTTCAGGGGATGTGCTATGTTTTACATTGCCTTTCTCAGCCTTGATTTTTCTGCCATCAATATTTCAAGCGTTGCTCCTCTCCTATCAAGAGGTTTTGCCACTATGAGTCAAAAAGTAACAAGTTTCACCACTCCTGCTTGCAGCCTGCTCTTCAATACAGTCTCTAACACCTGGAAGTCTCTGATTACCCTGACATCCACGTTCACTTTGGCTCAGGTTGGACTGAACCCAAATGCAACGCTTACCTTTGATGTACGACCTTCCACCCCTGTCTCAGCCTAGCACGCCTTGAGAGCATGCAGAGGGTGGCGAGGCAGCCCCAGAGGCGAGTGTGCATGGCATTTAGCTAAAAGCCAGTAATAACAGCTAGACAGGGTGTGTTACCACTGGAGAGGCTGTGTGTTGATTATCCATGGTGTTATCTTGTTCTGCCCAGTGTCGGTTTTAGTTTGTGCTGCCTGATTTTCTGGCTGAATGTGTAGGGACTGCAACCCAGTGCCATGGAGGTATGGAAGTACCTAACTCTGCTGGTGCCAAACTCACGTTCACTGCTTGATTTTGGTGCCCAATGCCTATGTGAATGTAGGCCTTGGTGGGAAGATGCACCTGACTCTGCCCTGTCTCCCTGGTCTCTCCTCCCAGCTGGGGTCCTTTCTCCTTGATGGCAAAGCCACTTTTTGGTGAGGAACCTGGAGCAAGCCATGGTGGTGGGTGATGCATGCAGACTTTGGCCTTTAGCAAAACCATTCCTGGGCCAATCCCACTTGCACATTTGGTAAGATATCTTTCTTCTGCTTGCATATTTTCCTTGTCCACCCCCTGCTCCTGAATGCTGCCAGAACCCTGCCCCCAAAAAAGGGCCTGGGACAGATGCAATGGTTCTGGTCTGGTCTTTGGTGGGCACCAGCCAGGAACGCTAACCACACAGTGGTGCATGTGGGCACAAATGTCCCCACAGGTCTCAGAGCCGATTGTATCACCACGCACTAGGACACTGATTTCTTTCCTGGTTTTAGATAATAATCTTGTTGGGGCAGGGATTGATGCTTCTTCCGCTTGACATGTTGTTTATACCTGAGATGCTGCTTGTGAAAAACAACATGATGATGATGAAACTGAGAAACTATATCAGAGGCATGGGAAAGTGAAACCATGCTTAGAGCTAGCGTGGCTGAGAAGGCAGGGGAAGAAGAGGGTACAGGCAAGAGTGACAAATCCATTCCCTGTCTCTCAGTGAGCCCATGAAGCACTTCATGTCCTGGCATCTCTTCTAACCATTCCCTCATGTTCTCCCACTGCTAGTAGCTCTGTGATGTTGAGCAGATCCATCATTCACCTTTTATATTCCTTTTTCATGTCAACACAACCCATGCCTCCATATTCCCTTTCTGCAGGTTATGTAGCCTCTGGGAGGGATGAACTGACTCGGAGGAGTCCACCAGCAGAAGACACCTCCTTCAAGAGTTTTAAATGGCACTGGCCACCAGGAAACTTTGCTATTTTAGTTCTCGTTGCCATCTCTTACTGACACCTGCAGGGCTTCAGACTTCTCTTCCTTTTGCTGAATCCTCCCTGTCTCCATGGAGCCATCACCAATGGGAACACATTAAAAAAATAAATCACAATTTTAGTGATTTGTTTGAATGTTGCTATGAAACAGGTCATCGGGACTAGTGCAAAGCTCGATTTGTGTAGTCACCCACAGAGGAAAAAAGACATTTGTTCTGCTTTGAAAAATACCTCTTTCATGTGGAAAGGGCATACGGTTTGGGCAGCCTCTGAAGGGGAGGATGAGCTGCAGCGGGACGTTCGCTCAGCAATGCAGCCCAGCTGAACAGCTTTGGAAATGTTCCTTGAGATTGTTTTGCACATTGCTCAATGCACATCACACACTGCAGCCAAATATTCCTCCTTGGCTAAGAACTGGCTGCACTGTAGGGCAATTAAAGTAAAATATTACGCCCTCCTCTCTAACCCACAAGCAAATATTGCTGCAGGTGAAGGTCAGCAGAGGAAGAATGACATCATGAAACTCAAGAGGGAAAGCAAACATCATGCCAGCTCCATGCGTGGGTCAGCCACTGTGCTGGGACAGACACTTGCCTCTTTGAGATTTTGACTTCTGTGCTCTCTATGTGCCAAGGACTTTTTTTTTGGGCTGCTATAAACCACGGGTATGTTACACACTGCAACTAACTGCGGAACAACCCATCCCTCTCCTGCTTTTCAAATCCTGGTGGCTAACAGTGCACAACATCCTCACCACTCTGCTATGGTGAAACCATTTGCATGCAAGCAAGCAAAAGGCTGTTTAGCTGCATGCCAACTGCAGCCCTGGATGGCCAGGGATCATCCCTTGGCCCACGCCACTCCTGCTGCAGCAGGCTGCAGGGCTGGCCATCAAAGTGTGTCCTTAAAGCATGGAAACAACCCATTCCAGGTAGCAAGATTTCTCCTCTTGCAATGCAGTGCATCTCAGTAGTGCTAAAAGAATGTTTTTTTTTTCCTTACAATGGCAAGGAAATGACCTAAACCCCATGTAATTTTACTTCTTTTTCTTTAAATTCTACTAGGATGTAACAGTGGTGGTGCCAGTCCCAGTGCCGCAGATGTAACCTGCTCAGACGCATACATTCCCATGCCCAGCTACTTAAAACTACAAATGCCCCCTACTGTAGGCAAGCTATACGTAGGTAAACTTGCACGCAAAGATCAAGGTGTCTGGGATGCAGTTCAACAGGATCACTTGTAAGGATCCATTAGTATTACATGGAAGTAGTGGTAGGATTGGCTCAACATTTCCCAAGTTGAAACATTCCCCCGGCATCTTCTGCTACCAGCAAAGATTTACTGAGCTCCTTTGCTCAACCCCCGCAAAGCCAAAGCCAAACTTGGGCTCCCCTTGCTCCCTGGGAGCCAGGCAGAAGGAGGTCCCTTGTGCCCCTGCCACCAGGCACTGGGTGCCCGCTTCAGATGCATCCACCTTACCCCTTCCCTAGTGGTGGGCTCCTCTCGTGGACCTTGCACCTTCACCAGCATCTGCAACGTCGTGAGCACCACCACGATCTCACTGGGCGACATTCTGGTCTGGATGAAATCCCTAACAGACGTTTAATGAGCAATTCCCGCCCTTGCGCTACTACTATGTGCTTAATCCTGTCTGAAAGCAGGGGCTAAATACCTCTATACCTGCATGCACACAGTGGCTTGTGTGGATATAAATATACCCACTAACAAAGAAATAATACTGCCCTTGATCCAAAATTGTTATAAATTTATTGTGAATATAAAACCTGTGCTGGCCAGGACTCACAAAGCAGCACTAAAAAATAAACGCTCCTGGCGCTACAAATCCCAGAGCCTAGAAGAGTTGGTTTTGCAAAGGACCCTCACAACTGGGAATAAACCCCAAAATTTAACAACTTGTTTATTTTTTTTTTTTTGTAAAAGTAAGTTTGCCATGTTAACAAAAGCAGAATAGTTTTATTTAGTGTTCATCTCACACCTTTGACAGCTGCAGCTGTCAGGCACAGAAATACAGTATTAAAATAAACTGAACAGTTGCTCATTGAAAAAATCACGCTATGCAAACCTGTGGATTGTAACATCAACAGTATAAAATGTAACAAAATTGGAATTTTTAATTTTTTTAAGCTTTTAAAGATAATAGTCCAGGCTATAAAACTATATAAGCATTGAATAAGAAATGTTAAAGTCAACAAGTCTACAACAGATACATCTTGTAAAAACTCAATAAATTATATATATATTTATAATATCTAGTAACATTTGAAATCATGCACAGTTTTGTACATTTTCTTTTTTCAGTACAGGAAAACTCAACGCTTCGAGTACTTGGAATGTACACAATTAGCAGACATTTGTAAGAAAATACCAAAAGATTCTTTTTTATTCCAACAAAACAGAACAAAAATCTATAGAAATCTACCTTCTCAAACTTCCATTGAAATAACCTCAAACTATAAATTATTTATTTTAGGATAAGGATTTTGTGGCTCTAAGAGAGAAAAAAAAAAAAAAAGTTAAAATGAGATGCTGTCATCCTGTTACTCTAGAAACATTGATATGTAATATGCACCAGAGAAAAATGGAAAGTAAGAATTCAGGATGCAATTTGCCTTGCCTCTTCGTGGTAGTAGGTAAAGTCTTCTGGACAAAAAAAAAAAGAACAGCCCCCCAAAATCCCCAGCCCAAATCTCCCCCCTTGTCAGCTTGATCCACGCTAAAATTCCCTAGTTCACTCCTGTGCTTTTAAACAGCTACCTGACATCGAGGGACAAAATAACACAGCATTTTAAACACAGAAGATCAGGCATCACTGGCATTTTCCAGTGAGTTAGATGCAAAAGAAATACGCAGTCGTTGTACCTCTCCTGCAAACAGTGTCACTCTTCTTGCTATTTTGCTCACATGGCATTTCTGAAGCCCAAAATACAACGGTACTGGCAAAGGGGGAAAAAAATATTACCCCGCATCATCCAAAGTCAACATTTTGCTTTGCTGCATACTTGTTATTAAATCGACCACAAAGAATACCTTCATTTGAAAATAGAAAAATAAACACCCACACCCCCTTAATGCACAGTGGTTAAACTGATGGAAGAATTCTTGGCCCTGTTTTTCTGAAACACGCAAAAATCATCTCTCTGCTGCTATTTGTTTGGTTTTAACCACTGGTGATGTAGTGAAAAATAAACTTACTTTTGCTCACTGCAATCCAGGATAAACTAGTATTTTTTTAATGAATACATATATATATATATATATATACTTATTACATTAAATGTAATTTGTTAAAGGACTGTACACCTATACATTCTTTCAATATTTCCCATAAACACAAAAGAAAAACTTGATTAATATATTTTTTCTCCATTTTTAATAAGTTAAAAAAGAAACCACCCTTAAACTCGGTGAAATTTAAAGTTTACAGTAACGCTATGCTATTTAAACCGATGAACAGATATGTTAATGTCTATAAATAACTTTACAAATATACATGTTAAGGTACAATTTTTAAAACAAAACTGTGAAGATATAAAACAAACAAACAATCTTTTCCTTCGCCCAGATCAGTATATCCTAGATTGCAATGCTCGTATTTTCAGACTCTCTCTCTCTCAGTACTGCTTTATGTTGCATTAGTATTATACATTCTTTTTTTTTAATATATTTATTTATATATATACAGAATATATTTATATATATATACACACAGATTCTCTGGAATAAACCTTTTTGATATAAGTTAAAGGCTCTTGCCTACAGGTACCCGTAACTTCTTTCTCCGAGTCACTGCACGTAGATGGAGCCAAACTGCTGGCGTCGAGGGGTGGATGGAGGAGCTGCTCGCGTCCCCCCCGCCCTTGGCAAGCAAAACTATGCAAACCCCAAAAAGGGAGATTTCCCGGCTCCCCAGAAACGGCCGTTCCCAAAGGTCAGGATGTGGCTTCAGACGCCGTGTGGGCACCCAGGAGCCAGGTCCCCCGCCGCTCTCGGATGGGTGATGATCTCCTCCCTAGGGACCCGCACGGCCGCCGCCGGGTCTCTGCCCGTGCCCGGGGTCCGCTCCCACCTCGGCACGGCCCCATTGCTCCCAGCCCAGCGCAAGGGCCAGCAGCTGCTGAGCCTGGCCAAAGCACCGCCATTTCAGATGAGTTGACTGTCTCTTTTTATCATTTTTTTTATCTTCTCCATGATGATTTGCATTTTACTTTTTTTTTTCTTCTTCTTCCAAAAAAGATTCCTTCTGTGTGGCTGGGTAATATAATCATGAAGCTATAAAAACGACGACAACAAAAATATAGATATTTTTATAAATATATGAATCCCTGCAGGCAACGTGGCTTTTCAGCTCCACCAAAAAGGTTCATGTACAGATTGCATAAGCAAAGAATTTCTACATTCTTTACACTTTTTTTGTGTTTTTTTTTTTTAAAAAAAAAAGGAAGATTTTTGTTTTTCTCTTCTTTGTACTGCAGGCACAGAACGGCTACTCTGGCACTCGAAACGCAAGCGCGAAGGCTGGGAGGCCAGTGCCCCCCAGGTTCAACATTCTGTTTAATAAAAAAAACAAAACCAAAAAAATCCCAAAAATGAAAAATAAACAAACAAAAAATCATATATGATAAATCATCTTGGCAATAGATTGGTTCCTTCAGGCCAAACAGTGCTTCTTGACTTTTTATACAGCAAACAGGGGGGAGACGGGGGACCAAACAAAAAAAAAATTTTTTTTTTTTTTTACCCTGAACAGCTTGACAACACCACAAATCTCTGGGCACCACCACGCAGTTCCACTGGAAGATCCTTCACTATGGTTTCATCCTTGGCGCCCCACCCTCGCGCCTCCGTGGGCATGCTGCCCACCTGTCCATCTGTCCATCCATCTGCCCGGGGTATCCTCACGTCCGGATGACACCGTTGCAGGGGGCGTGCTTGGGCAGGCAGGGCTCGTCGGGCAGCAGGTCATGTGCAAAGACCGAGTCGTCCCCTGAGGAGCAGGTGCTGTGGGTGTCCTGGCCGGCCGGCGAGTACTGCTCGAAGGGCACTGAGAGGTCCAGGTACTCCTGCCAGGGTGACAGACCCATCAATGCTGGGTGACCCCCACCGGGGACCGAGTGACCCCTCCCCACGCCCACGCCACCACACTCACATCGGTGGACGTCACGGTCAGGACCCTGTCCAGGTCTTCCACCAGCTGCTTGAAGGTGGGCCGCTGCGAGGGGACAGCGTGCCAGCACTCCCGCATGATCATGTACCTGCATGAGAGGGAGAAGGGACCATCACCCATGGTGGAGCTAAACGACGCCCACCCACCTGCCAACCCACCCCCAAACTGCCTGAAAAAACAGCTATGGCCAACGCAACTTCAGCCATGGTGGCCTTACTGCGTGGCCAGCTTGGGGTAGGAGGAGGGTTTTGTGGAGATACGTTCCTCACTACTGATCTCACGTGTGTCAGTGCTCTCAAAGCAGGAGGAGGAAGTGTCCTAAAGATGACACACGAGAGCTGCACCCTGAACCGTCACCTGCCCATGGGCTGAGCTGAGAGGTGTCAGGGTGGGTAAACCTACCCACTGCCAGCTCCACAATCTCACAGTGGGGATGTCCCACTGGCCTGAACCATGGCCTGGGGTGGCATTTGGCCACAGAGGGAAGGGGGAGTGGGGTGAGGAGGTCACCCCACACCACACCACACACTCACAAATCATGGGTGCAGTTTGCGGGTTTGTCCATCCGATGGCCTTCCTTTAAGAGTTTGAAGAGTTCCTCAACGGGAATTCCTGGGTACGGAGACCCTCCCAAAGTGAAGATCTCCCATAGTAGCACTCCAAAAGACCAGCTGGAAACCAAAGAAAGATCTTTAAAATTCAATAAGGTTTTTTTCCAAGTTCCCCCTCTTCCCCCCACCACATCCCCTTACCCCCGCTTGGCTTTATTTCTGTGCAGCCATGCATAGCTAACAAAGTCATCAATAGCATGACTAATTGCCTAGGCCATTTTTACTAGTTACTTGGAGATCTCTGCTGATCCAACTCAATAGCAAAGAAATCCCAGGCACCAAGTCTGAAATTGAAATGAGCATTTAATCAGATAGGTGACAGCCCATCTATTACCCCCAGCTCTTTGTTAGGTCTTCCACCAGCTCCACTGAATGGAACAAATCAAATTATTCATGCACAGCTTCACTGAATTGCAGGCTTGGAACCACAGGCCACTAATTGTGCAAGCTGATACCAAAACTTGCTTGTTACAACACTCATTTCACTGGCCAAGCTGGGAGAAAAATACCCCAACAAAAATCAGTGGAGCACTAATGTTACACACTCCGCTCCCGCAGCTGTGCTCTGGTTCAAAGTCCTCTTTTTCAAAAATATCTTTTGCCTTCTTCGTTTTCTTTTTAAAAACAGGGATTATCTGTCTCTGTTTCGCTTCCACACACGCTCGCTCTCCCGTTCTCTAGCTTTGATTTATCTGTCATGCCTGCTGCAGCATTACCTAAGCATGGAAACTATGACTTAAGATCAATAAAAGCCAAAGTATGTAAAAAATACATAAATAGAAAGATTCGTTTGTCCAATTGCAAGCAGTGAGACTTGAGGGAAAGGCAGGCTGGCTGCTGAATTACTGTAAAAATGCCATTATTGGCCAAATATTGAAATAAAAAAGCTGGCATGCATGCCGAACTACTTCAGTCCTTGCAAAGTTCAGATGTGATACAGATTTACATGTAAGGCGGGCTCTGCTGTTTTCTTACCGTGCAGAGGCATCAAAACAGACAAGACAGGATTAAGAAAAACAAAGGCAAATAAATGAAGCAGCAAAATTAATCTGAGAATATATTTGTTGAATATTCTCTGATCAACTCTTCTAACGACAGACAGAATATTTCAAGCTCACCCCACGTACACAACTAAAGCATAACTGTCTGGGGCAAAAGCGTGGAGGAAGCCGAGGGTAATTTTTTTTCGCATGGAGGTTTTTTTGCACAAATGTGTTTGACTGCAGGATGAACCTCCTCATCTATAAACTGGACAAGAAATACCTGCCTGCCTTCCAGATAATTTTTCAGTAGCTCACTAGACATCCTCAGATGAAAGCAACTAGATAACGGTAAAATAAAACCACGTGTGCAAAGCTGCAGCTTGAAATCGATTAATTTGCTTTTGCGCCCAGGCACCCCAGCAGCGAACGAGCCCTCCTTGTCCTCAGCAGTACATTTGTCTTCAAGATACTATAGGTGTTGGATTTCCCTGTCTTTTTTTTTTTTTTTTTGAGAAGTGCGGGTATGCTTACACATCGCTCTGGTGAGTATAGACCCGGTCAAACAAGGCTTCTGGAGCCATCCATTTCACAGGCAGCCGACCCTGTAATTAGGAAGACAATGGGAACATCCCATCAGCATATTCCCCCAGCCACAACGGCACCATCTGAATCTTCTTTTCTAATCCAGTTTGAAACATTTTCATTAACAACGACATCTGCCTTCCCGGTCACTGGGCAAAGCAGTAGTGGCCACATATAAACAGATTAGAGCATTTGATCCCTGGATCTTCACTGACAATCTTTGCAGTAAATGCTCTCTGTAGAGGACTGTATTTCACTGCCAAGGCAGGTTTAACATATCAGAGCATCTTAATCTTCGCATGGGAACAGCATCCATTGCTCATACATGCAGCGAGCCCTGCAGCAGAGCATGGGACAACGCTTTCCATCCCTTTGGTTGGATGAAATGGTTTGACTCCAAGTCCAAACCCTGCTTAGGCTGAACTTGAAGGGAAACTTCCAAGAGTAAAGGCAAGGGCCAGATCCTCTAAGAATCAAATCCTGATCCCACTGGAGGCTGAAGGAGGAGGCCTGATCCCAGGTTTCCAGGGGAACATCCTACATCAGGGTCATAAACACAGGGTGTCACATATGAGAAATAAAGACTAGATTAATCGTAATTCTTTTGGGCTTTGCTTGGCCCCTGGAGGGAGTTAGAAAGGACTGTTTCATATCTGAGGCATAATTTGGCTATGGGAGGGCTTTGTCCTCTTCTGACCCAATGTTTCACTGAGGGAGACAACTAGAGATGGGACGTAGGCAGGACGCACATATGAGATTATGCTCCCAGCTGTCCAACACAGCTCAAACAGGGAAAATCCATCTGATCTACAATTAAAATCCCCAATAATTTTTATTAATTTATGATTAAGAAATCCTGGCAATTAAGAAAGCTTTCTGATATGATACTGGAAAGGATCAGTACGGGCATAGTGGCCTTCATAGGACTGCCTGGACATTTAGACCCCTTGCAGTGTCAAGGCCCTCAGGTCCTACAACACCCTCAACCTCTTCCACTGCCATCTCTGCACTCTGTTGTAGTTGCGACTTTTGCTCAGAGCTCAAAATCTGCTGTGGGGCTCTGAATCAAGACACAGCTCTTCTCTCCAGCCCTTCATTCATAAATGCATCTCTACAGAAAACATAAATGACTCCAGGACTCAGCCCTCGTCTGGGACCATCTTGTCACCCTTGGCAGTGGAGCCAAGGAGCTCAGTTGTAAAAAAGAGAGAAATGCATGAAAGCCAGGTAGCTCCAGGCATACAAAAAGTGACATTCCTCTGTCAAGGGCTCTGGTGGGACAGAGGCTGGCTCCTTGGGACCTTTATGAACAACAGTGGAGCAGACTGGAAAGGGCTCCATTCCCCTTTGGTAAAAACCTTGGTTTCTCTTAAATCTAGAGCCTCCTGGCCAGAGCCAAGACCTCTCAAAGGGCTGCTAGCACCAGCAGTATCTGTCAGGAAGAAAATGGATGGTCAGTGGACTCCTGAGGCCATCCTGTCTACAGATCCTCACACAGTGAGGCCACTGGCAAATTTCTTTCTCCTATGCCTCTCTAGAAAGGGAGATGCAGGACAAGGGCCACTTGCTGCAGGGATGGCTGAATTCCCTGCCAGAAGGAGAAGTGCACATGCTTGGCAGCTCTGTACTTACATTGGTGGTTTTCTTGTAATAGTCGATGTTGTGAACGTCTCTGGCGAGGCCAAAATCAGCTATTTTCATCACATTGTCTTCAGTGACTAACACGTTCCTGGCTGCCAAGTCACGATGAATGCACTGTGAAAGGTGAGCAAGTCAATAAATAAGGGCTTGTTAGCTGCCTGTGCCTGGAACCAACAGCACCGTCTGGTTTATAAGCGCCATTTCATTGACTCCCAAGCTCATAAAGCTGTGGGCATTGCTTAACTCCTCACTTTCTGTGTCACTGCCCTATCATGCATGCTCAGTGGGAGCCACCTCTTAGCAACACCTAATCGGCAGCCTCAGTGCTGACACAGCCACAAGTCTTTTCTCTCCAAAGGGGATGCACAGATGAGGAAGCCAACCCTCCTTTTCTGTGGGTTCCTACTGGGATGTGAAACTTTCTGCCCTGTTCTTCCTCCAGGAAGGAGTGCAGGCTGATGTTTGAAGAACAAGAAAATCCTCAAATTAAGTTAACCCCAGTACATCCAAAATACATAGAATCGTGGAATGGTTTCGGTTGGAAGGGACCTTTAAAGGTCATCTTGTCCCACCCCCAACATCATAGCTGTTAGCTGAGAAAGAAGCTGAACTAGCCTGCGCTGTGCAGAAAGGGAGTTTAAAGCCACCACGAACCATCCACCCTGAACTACAGTCACAGGACGAACACATCTGACATCTGAAGCTGAACTTGCTCTTGCCGTAGTGCTTCCTTGCCTGCAGAAAGAGGTCATGCCGGCTGGTGTACAGCTTCCTGAACCCAAAGCCTGATTCTCCACTTGCTGACGTCGGGGTAAACCAGGACTAATCCCAGGGTGTGATGTAAGCAAAGGCAGCAGCTGACTCAGTGCCAGTAAAGTGCTCCCTGGGGAGCATCCTGGGCACGGCCATGCATTGAGCCAAATCCACTGCCAGCTCTGCTCCTCACCGAGCTGGTGACAGCCACAAACACGAGCTACACCCAGGATCTCAGCTTCCTCATAGGTGCTCTGCATCTTTAGTGATCGCAGAAAGGAGATGAGGGGGACAGGGGTGCACGCAGATCCCGACTATTGTCTGAAGTAATGTCTCTCACGGTGGAAGCTCACAACTTGGTGTGACGCTCACCCTGACCACTGCTGCCCGAGCCTCAGGATTGCGCATCTGAAATCCAGTTACCTCTCCGAGTGGTAGAGGCTGAATTGCTGAGGAACTGCACCAAGGTCTGGGTTGCTTGTGCTTTTCTATGCATTCTGGGGATGCTAACAGGCCTGCAGGTTACAGCGAGGGCTGTGCAGCTGCGTGGCTCATGGATACAGCCGGCATATGGAAACTTCTGCATATGGCTGAAGCCTTCTGCAAAAAACCCAAGATACTTCATACTGAAAAATCTGGTCTCTTAAGGAAGACGCCTGCAACACTTTGCCTGAGTTGTCCTACACACACACACAGAACACTGCATGCCTTTGACCACACAGGTTTGACACTTCTACCAAATGAGGTTTCTCAACTCACTTTCTGAGACGCCAAGTACTCCATGCCACGGGCCACCTGGTAGGCGCAGGAAACCAGGTCTTTAAATGTCAACTGCTCCTCTGGCAGCTTGCAGGTGTCGAAGGAATAGTCCATGCCAGGTGGGCGACGTGCCCTGAGGTATTCCCGCAAGTTCCCCTTTGACGCATATTCCACCAACACGTAGAGTGGTCCTGCAAGAAAGAGCACATCAGCATCCAGCAAAGGAACAGCTGACCACCGAAGTCTCATCTGGGACATTCTGAGTAGCCAGTGAGTAATTACACAAAAGGGACATTCAAACCTGAGCCTCCCACAGCCCTGCAAGCACCAGGCAGCTTTGCTACGTACCGTCCTGTGTGCAGGCACCGAGGAGGTTAATAATGTTTTTGTGCTTCCCAATCATTTTCATCATTTCCATCTCAGAGACCAGGTCGGAAAGGTCCTTGTCTGTGGCATCATCTGGAGAAAGCCAAGAGAGGAAAGCAAAAAAAATGTCAGGAAAAAAGAAAGTGTTTTGTGAACTAGTTAATTCAAATGCTGCATTGCCATGTGGGGCTTTGATAGGGAAACAGTGCTCAAAATATGGCAGTGTCTGTTTTTATTCTAATTTGGGAAGAATCAAAATAAAAACAAAAAATACTATCTCAAAAAAAAAGAGAGTATTTGTTCAAGAAGAAAACCCAAATATATGGAGAGAAATGTTCAGATGGAAATCAATAAAACCTTTCTTCTTCTGTTTCATTCTGATGAGTATTAAAGAAAAAAAAGTCAGTTTTGGTACCTGGCACTATTTTCCATTTCTGATTGTTTATCTCCCTCATCTCCAGAGGCAAAGATTTAAAGATGGGGGAAAATCAGAGATGGGAGAGGGACTAGAGGAAGGAACATATTTTTTGCATGGAAAGCTGTAATTTTTCTACAAAAGTAGAAAAATGGGGCAAAACCTCCCCACACGCATCCTTTCTTTTGGAAAGATGGAATGTTCCCACTTCCAAAAACAACTTCAGAATGGACTGAAAGAAATGTAAATTAAAAGAATCATTTTCTGATAAGAAATACTAGTTTTTGAAGATGTCACCGTGTGTAATCTCAAACCTGTGCTGCCCACTGTTGGAGCATCCACCCTGCTTGCTCCAGCTGAACTCCTCAGGATGATTTTGTCTGTGTGCTGTCTGTGGTTACTGTGCATGGGGGGAGGATGGGAAACAGAGACTCATCTGATGGTGCCCAGCAACTCCCCCATTTTTGGCCTCCCTTTAACCTCTCAGGAGTTTGGTACCGAGTTTCTTCAATGAAGAAACTCCTCAAGAAGGAGTCTGTCTGTCAAGTGACTTTCTGCAAACTCCACCTGATCTTGTTGCATGAACTTTTGCTAGAACAGGCAGTGCTGGTTACAGGAGGAATAAGGAGCGGGCTGATTCATAGAGCTGGCTAGAAGTAACGGGGGTTCCCCTTCTTCTCAGGGATGCTATTACCCCTTGGCAGAGAACTGGGTTAATTCCCATTCTCTCTTCCTGATGGGATTTGCACTTTTTGCTCTCCACGGAGACAGCCCTCAGCCCCAGGCTATGTTGGTGAAGGGGAAGAAAGGCTGTTCTTGCTTTCTTCTATTGTATCTGCTTGTATAAAAGACTTAAAAGACAGGGAACGAGAGGAAATCCCAGTGCAATATGCTGTTCTGCCCTCTGCAGACTCCCCATACCTTTTAACATCTTGACAGCGACCGTGATGGCCTTGTTTGGCTTGTCCTTATCAATCCCAATCGCTTCTGCCATCACCACTTGGCCAAAACACCCCTCGCCGAGCGGCTTCCCCAAGGTCAGACTGGAGGGAAGAACAAGCAGGCACGTCAGTGGGTACCGGGGTGGTGACACTCCCAAGAGACAAGGGGACTCTGACCCGTGGGTTGACTGACCGAGAGCGTGCCAATTCCCACTTGGGATCAGGAGGCAGTTCCAGCTCAGAGACGTTGGCCAGCATCGGCCCGTCACTGGAGGAGAGACGCGTGATCCGGACCAGGGGCGTGTTGGAATTCATGGAAGAGTTGGACTCCAACGACACCTGCTTGGGTAGAGCAAATGAAGTGTTATTGCCAACTGTATTCGTTGGGAAGGCAGTGCCTGAGATAAATCACTGAGGGGGTCTGAGCCATCGTTGCTCACTGACACCTTTCTGGTAATTTCTCTCCCTCCATCCTTGCAGAAATGCACTGATGTAGGCACCTGTGGTCAAGTTTTTAGCTGGTGGAAAGGAGGGACAAGTCAGCCAGTGCCCTCCAGCAGGTAGGAGGTATAATCGGTTCCGTTGCTCTGTGTGCATCTCCATAGCACATATAGGCTATGGAGTGACTTCTCCTGTTCTGACCCTGTAAATGTTCACCATGAGCTTGCAGCCAAAGCCATAAAATCTGTATCCTTCACTATGTGGTTTTACATGGTGCCTTTTGCTCCTGCCCCTCTGCAATTATGTGGCAGAGCATCTATAACTGCATGGAGAAAGAGGACCCTCTCCCACCTCCATGAGAACTGGTTCAAGTCACCAGTAACCTCTGTGAAAGCAGGACCAAGCACAATTAAATGTGCTCTTGCTTCCCAAATCCCCGCTCCACCAGGGAGCCTGGACTAAACTGTTTCCCTGCAATATGTGCTTTCTGTGGCATCCATGGCTGCACTGCCAGCCCCTCTTGGACAAGGGTGACAGAAACGCAGCTACTTGGGAACTGCTCATGAACCAGAGCCAGCTGCCACCAGCTACTGCTCCACTGGAACAGAAACAAATTAATGACAGGGGTTAAACTCCTAGACTGCAGACAACTTATGTCCCTCTTGGGCAATGTTTTTCTGGTAGAGTTTCTCACCTAGAGAGAAAATTTCAAGGAGGGGAACAAAAAAATAAAAGAGGGATGACCATAGGGGGGAATAGGAATCTTGTATCTACTTTCTGTTACCTGTCTTTTGAGTGGAAATTTGGAGACTTTCTGTACAGTGGGGGTGTTCATGGCTTTTTTGTTTGGCATCTTCATCCTGCAGATAATCACAACGACCAGCACGAGGATGAAGAGAACAAAGCCAGTGCCATAACTGAGAATGCCAGCGTACACTGAGCCGGAATCATCCATTTCCATGAGCTCCTCTGCTGCGGGGTGACAAGAGATGTCAGTCACGATGGGGCAGGCAGCTGCCTGCACGCAGCTACACACATGCAGCAGAAGGAATCTGGGGAGGACTTGCTCATCTGCGCCAATTTTCTGAGTGACTTCAGTGAGAGGACTCTCCTAGGCCAGTGGTTTTCTACCTGCAGCTGTAGCTAAAACAGTAGTCCAGTTTGCCTTTTTTGGGGTAATTTTCCTGCCCTTTGATGCAATCCTGGGGTTTCTAAAAGCCTTCAGCCCACTGGTTGAAAACCACTGCTCTAGGCTGAAGGCATCTTCACGTGTCTGTGCTGTCCCTCTGACCCAGATCTTGCTCTCCCTGCACATCCACACCACGTACCTGGATACCTTGGATGTGCAGAGGCTGCAGGACTGGGAATTACTGTACTTTGCTGATTTGGCTTCTCCAGCAGAGACTTCCACTGGACCAGTGCCTGCCCTGAGGGACCAAGGGGCTCGAAAGGCACCCAGGGGTAAGGCACCCATGGGGAAAAACCTCATGAGTGCAATCTGCGTAATTATTTCATGAAAGCTTAGTTCTGCTGGGAAGAGGCTAGAAGGGCTGGCCCAGAGAGGTGGCTGAGCCAGGACGGTGATGGCATGAGCCCATCAGCAGTGGCTTCCTGCTGGCAAGACTTTTTTGGGACCACCAAAGCTCAGCTATGTTTCTTTCCTTGTTCCTTTCAGGCCAGGCACATAGACCAGAGGAAGCAGCCCCAGTGGGACTGGTTTTCTGTCACCCAAAGGCATGCTGGTGTCAGAGGAACAGTCAGCAGAGGGCAACTTTATAATGAAGTCATGCCGGTGGGGTTAGCTCACTAATGGCATCACAACCGCCCCAAAGCGGCACCTTCGGCAAGCAGTGGGAGCTTTGCCCCTGGCAGCAGCAGGCTCCGAATCAGGTCTCTGGTGGCTGTGTGCAGTAGGGCACGGACAAAGGGCTGTCGGTGACACCGGGGACTGTACCAGCCTGTGTGTCAGCTGTGCAGGGCCTGATTCTGCCAAGCAGCCATCTCCTCCTGAGGGAAACAGTTACCGGATCTCCCAGGATCAGGCACTACGGTCGGTGCCACATCTCTGCTGCCCTGGCTCACACCGTCTCGCCCTCTGCTCCAGGTCTCTCCTCACTTAGCATGGACAGGGGTTTACACGTAGAGGTTTGCCAGATGGGCTGTATCCTGCATCTTCTCTGTGGGTAGCGCTTCGGGGCCTGCTGCTGCACGGATGGCTGCCCTTCAGTGTGTCTGACTTCAATATAAAGTTCCACTTCAGGTTTTTTGGTGGGTTTTTTCCTGCTTACTCTTTGCTTAAATAAGAGGTGTGAGTTCATACATTGTAAAAACAGCGTAACAGTTGGATGAGACAGTATCAGGAGATTCTCAAAATAACAGAGACATTAGTCTTCTAACCAAAGGAAACAATTTCTCATCCAGCGGATGGCAGAAGCAGAAACAGGATCAGATCAGCTATTTTAGAGCTGGCAAATAAACAGAGAAAAGACCAGCAGATCCCACTGGCAGCAGGGTTGGGCGTGGAGGAAACCCTCTTGAGTCCCAGTAGAAGTGATTATATCCAAATCACCCGCACAGATAAAGTCAGGATTAGAAATGCCAAAGTTTCCAATTTCTAAACATATGCTGAGATGGATGTGTTGCAAGATGGGCCCAAATTTGGTCTACAACTGGGTGAGCCAAAGTGGGGCTTATAGGATTTTGGGTGCCCTTTCAGGAAGGGTCTACTGAACATACTCCAGGTCTGGTTTTGCACCATTTGCAAGGCACACCACCTATGAAATTCAGTATGAATATTGCTGGTGCTCTCCTGGACCATTCTTGTGCCTCCCCCATAGGTGGAGGCAGATTCCACAGGTGAAGGGACAGCACAGCTTCGTCCCCCTCTTTGGGAGAGCAGACCCCTCTGTTGCATATTCTGTGCTGGCTTCATAGTCAATGAGAGCTTTGCACATTAAAGGACCACAAAATTCAGGTCACTCTGGCCTCTGGTTTCAAGCTCACTGCAGCCTTAATTGATCCCAGCTGGAGCAGGCAGTGTGCAATGCCCCTGGGAGCCAGGACTCCTGGACTCTCTCTGCAGATGACTCTCCTCAATCTTCTGTTTGAGATCGCTATCTGTCTTGGCCTACTCATCCGTGAAGTGGAAATAATGCTACAGGCAGGGAAGGGTGTACTCACACCAACCACTTATGCATCTAATTTTAGGTTAAGATGCGAGGTTAGACAGAAAGGTTCCTTCATAAGATGATCCACAGTCCACGTCCAATTTAGGTGCCCTGGATCATCTGATGATGATCATTCTTCTCCCACTGGCAGCATAAGAAGATAAAGCTCCCCATTCTGGCATTTGACTTCTTAACAAAGAGGCTGTGAACACCTCCTTGTTATCTAGATCAAAAAAAGATACTGGGCATTTTGTATCATTACTACAAAAATAATTTAAATCTTGAGACGCAATGCAAAAAGCGTCAGCTGTGAATATGCAACAGAGGTATTCTGCTGTGCAGATTTACCACCCACACAGCAAATCCCAGAGGGCAGCCCTCCCTGGACAACGCGCCCTCTTCCAAGCAAGGGGCGGTCTGCAGGAACTTGGCATTTCCAAAGCGAAACATCAAGGCACCCTGGAGAAGGAAAGAGAGGCCAGCACAGAAGGAAATACCTGGTAGCACCGTCAGCCAAGCAGAGTGATGTGAGAACCCAATAGAATTCCCTGCGAGACAAGTATATTCCCCAGCATCCTCAAAAGTAACATTTCGCAAGTACAGAATCTCTAGCTCCTTATCCGTTGTGTTAACACCTGCCGTCTACAGGGAAAAAAAACACACACATATAGAAAGAGGAAAAACAGAGAATAAGCCACATTCCCAGCAAGTGTGAGGACACCACAGGCAAATTTCAAAAGCAGATTAAGGTGGGTTGTTTTTTTTTTTCCAATGGCCCATCTTCCACATTTATTTATTCATTCCCCTCTGCAACCTGTAGTCAAAAGCAAAAAAAAGTTCCCTTCACCAGGTTCTTACTCTGTCCCACTAAAGAAGCATGCAAGCAAAAGCATCCAAATGAAAAATTGCCCCCACAATATGACTGAGTTTGGGTTAGTAGGGTGAGTCAGGGACAGGAGGGGAGGAGAAGATGGTAAAAGAAGAGAGGAAAGATAGAAAGAGAAAGGAAAGGAGGGGAGATGTAGTCAGGAAAGACTCAAGTGCTGATCAGAGGAACATACAAACATTTTGATTCATTAGTTCACTGAAAAATATAGAATTTTAGAATTTTTTAGAGTATTTTCAGAGTGGGCATCTCAAAGCCGTATATTCATTATGCAGCCCTTGATGCTGTAATATAACTGGTTGATTACAAGAAGGTACCTGTAAGGAGCTTTCCTGCAGTAGCACTGAGCAACACAGCAGCCAAACCTTCCAGGCTGGAGTCGAGCCCCAGAGCCCATGAGATCGCTGCTACTCTCTATTTAACATGTTTGCTTTCATGAGCCAATGCTGATATTTATTTCTACAGTACTCCTCCAAGGGACAGAAATTGTGTATTGATTATATCAGTTTTACGGGTGAAAATCTTGAAACAGCTTGGTTTTCCAGAGCTTTGAACGTCACAGGTCATTAACATGCAATTCTGTTATCAGCACTCAATTGTAAGGAAGGGAAAGGAATAAAAGCATGAAGAGTTGATAGCAAAATTTGACAGTCATTTTATTGTGGGAATTTTTCCATGGCAATTGCTGTATAGGCGTTACATTCTTGTAAAAAAAAAAAAATTAGCAAGAAAATAAGATAAAGCCATTCAGTGTCAGTTGACAGGGTATAATACAAAATGAATAGTAATTTTAATCACTAGCTTCTTAAAAATGTTATAGCTCATTCTTGCAGTTGCCAGGGCCTTGGGACAGAGTCTGTGGTTTACCTGGTTTTGGTTTGCGAATGTGGAGCCAAAATGGTTTTTCGGCTATGCCTACGAAATTGTTGGCTCTACACAGATATTCTCCTTCATCTTGTTCTGTCACATTGAACAGATTTAGGTTAGCATCGGCTTCAGCGTTTTTACTGATCCAAGACTGCAGGAATAGACAGAAACCTGAACTTCAGTAAACCAAACAATACCTCCATTGCACCTACATTAGCTAGGATTGACTGTTCACAGCTATTTTCTTTTCAGCTGTGGCAACATCCCCAGCTCACCCTAGGGTGAGAGTCCTACCCCAGGGCCTGGGTGAAGAAGAGAAGTTGCATTTGGTCCCCAAACCACGTGCAAGTGAACTCCCTTCCCTTCACTTGCAGCACACATGCGATTTCTTTTTTAAAACAGACCAATTTCCCACTTCTCCATCTGACAGCAGTCAAAGGCCCTATGGTTTCTTAATAACTCTGCAGACAGGAGCACCAGAGAAAGGGCTTAAGCAGAGATTTGTGTTTGCAACCCGGCTCAGCAAATACTGTTTCAATTATCAGATTCCAAAATAGAATTTGGAAACAAAATATAAGCAGTGGCGGTCTGAAACTCGCTGCTGACTTTGCCTTTCAGAAATTAGCTGTAATTTTTTCCACTGCTTATAGGAGCCTCGTCTTTACTAAATAAAGTGGTGCATATAAATCAAACAAATTTCAGACTCTTAAGCAAGGGGTTTATTTCTCTTCTTCCATGCTGCCACAACAGCACATCAGTTTTTTTCCCTAAACAGTTCTTTTTATTTCGATTGAAAATGCACAACTGTTTTGGGTGGCCTCAGAAGTAGCCTAGGGAAAGTCTAGAAAAAAATACCAGCTTCAGTTCTGGAAACGAAAATAAAACAACTGGTCTTCTCATTTTTGGTCTTACGCTCTCCAGCCCAGTCTTGATGCCTTTGATTTCAAGGCCTGATCTTGCCACTATGACTTGCAGCCCATTAAAATCAACAATATCCGATAGGTTATTAGGAAATGAACCCAGACGTAGATTCAGAGAGGAGCCCTGATGTCCATGTCTGATGAGAAACACCACTGGCTTTGAACTGATCTCATCTCTAAGGCTTACGTGCTGGCAAGTTTGTCTGTCCTGAATAGTGGTGAAACGTGCCTGCCTGCTGTTGCTGCCTTGTTTATAATTAAACCGGGCACGTTTCAATGCAGAATCATACAATTTAGCCTTTGACAAAGCTTGGGCACAGTGTTGCCAGCCCCCCCCCCC
>VZTL01015196.1:101745-116977 GCA_013400535.1 Scopus umbretta
GCCCCGGTTTTCCCCCCCCCCCCCCCCCGTAACTGGAATGCATTTAGTGCTCTTCTGCGAAGAAAAAGGGGTTTCCTTTGATCACAAATTAGCCCAGGCTTTCAGAAACTGATGCAGGTGATGGCTTGGTTTTGTCAGGCTGTTTAAAAAATGGGTTGAAAGTACAGCATTCAATTTATCCATCTGGACTGGGCTGGGTTTTGACACCTCCCCACACATTTAGATGTGAGGGGGGAATTTCATGTGCTGGGCACCTCTCCTTCCCCCTTGCTCCGATGGAGATCAGAATACTCCCTATAATACGAACTGCCCCATAGCAGCTCCTACACTCCACAAAATCTCCTGAAGGCAGGAGGGAAGGGCAGGCTGATAAAAAAGCCTTATCTCCCTGCAGACACCTCGGCACTGGGCAGGAAAGAGCCCTTTCTTAAGCAGCTGTGGGCAGGGAAGGGCTGTTAACAGCACCCTGCTCCAGCAGCACTGCCGGGATGCTGGGTCAAAGCAACAGCACTGCGTGGCACGAGGGGAATGAGTCCATAAAGCCAACGGACTGGCCCCAAGATGACAGTGAGATCATTTTATTAGATCTTTATTTTTAAAAAACAAGCACACAACACATTTAAAAAAAAAAAAAAATCCCTGCAAAGCTGGGCCTGATACAGCTTCACAGAGGCCCAGTACTGGTGCACAAAAGATGCATCCCAAAATGGAAATGCTCCATGCCCCAGCACTGATGCTGGCCTTAATACAATTCAAAGCATTCCTGATTAACCAGAAGTAGTAAATAGACGTGTGCTGGTCCTATTCAGCAAAAAAATAAAACCAAACAAAACTTGTGCTTTCAAACGCCTGCCTGTGCTCCCCTTCGAGGAATGCGGAGCCTTTGCCGTCCACAGAAGAGAAGGTATTTGGCAATTCTAATTACCTAGCCACCCCGGTGCCGCTCCAACTTAATTTTAAAACACTATTTATACGGACTATTTATATGTTCTTTGCCACAGCAAAATGGGAGCTTGTGCTTGTGACACAAGGCACTGTTCGCAGCAGCTCTGCAAACTTCCAAAAGGTAGCATTTTATCCCACGGGGACCACACACGGAGCCCGTAGACTACACTAGATGGCATGTGACACAGCCAGCTATTCAGAGCTTGGTACTGGGCTGTGAAACCAGGGGGAAATTCAAATATGCATAATTCAAACACATTTGGAGAGACAGCGAGAAAATAAGAAGTTTTATCAACTCGCAAGAAGAGTGTGTTGCCAATCCTGAAGAACTGTCTCCAGCCATTTCTTCCAACCAATCTGTTATTTCAATCTGTGTAATTATTTCCAGGGTCTCTGGCTTTTATTATCATGTAACTGGCTGAGTTACAGTTTTGTAGATGCTGTCTGATAAGTGGGGTTGTTTTAAAACTTCATACAAAGAGAAGGGTGTGTGCAGCAGGATGTGCACAGGGAATGTCCATGCACAGGACAATCTCAGCTTGAAACTGCAGGGACAAAATCTGCTCTCAGCTCTAACTGTAGAGCCAGAAAAACTGCATTTGGCCCTACATATTTTAATAAATACCAACACACTGTGCCTTTAATTATTAAAAGAAAAAAAGGGGAGGGATTTTAAAAGTCCAATGTGCTTTTCACACTCTATTCTCTACTTTTTATATTTGCATAGGTTGAGGGGAACCAGACCCACTGGCTTTGTTCTGACTGTAATGTGGAAGTTCCCTTTCAAGAAAGCATTTTAACAAGTAGAGTCTTATTAAGTGAGTTTTTGCTTAATAAAAAAAAAGGCTTTCCTGAGCATGGATAATAGCAATGCTCACAGATGTTGGTGGCTGGAACAAGACTATCTTGGCTCTCAGGTGCAGGTAGTTCAGCATTATTTAACATGTGCACGCTGCAGTGTGTTTACTTGGAAAAGGAAAGAATGTGTTTTAGTTGGGAGCCTTTTATTGTAGTAAGTCCCGAAAATACCTCTGTTGAAGCTGTAAAAAAAAGGTTATTTTTACAATTTTAGGTCAAATGCAATCTGACAGCTTCTCTTTTATTATGCTGCATTTCTCACAGTTGCCTCAGCTCTTACAACTACTTTGCTTATCTGAGCCACTACAGTAGTTGTGTTATCTCTGGCAAACAGAAGAGTCTGGAACATTGACTTTAGGACATTTTTGCTGTACCCCCTCCAAAAAGCAGAGTATTCCACTGCACGGGCTTAAAGGAAAGAACAATCCCAACACCGCAACTTGGCTTATTCTCGTATTTTTTTCTTACAGACACAAAACAATTACAGAAAACGAGACCTTGAGCTCCCAAAAATCTTATTTAAATAATGATTACCCTTCTAGGAACTGTGGCACTGAACATGCTCTGTGGGGAGTTTCTGGTTCGCATTGTACTGCTAGTCTAGCGCTTATATATAAACACGCAAATAAAGTTTATGGCTTCCATTGATGGTGAGCACTTTTACTCAGTGCTGATCTCTCTTGCCATAAGTATGGCAGTGAGTTTCTTTGAGGAGCATCCCCACAATGTAGCTGCCGTCTCTGTAACACCGAGACCTAGGCAGAGGAAGGACTGTCCTGAGGGTGAGAAGAAGGAGCGTGTACCAACCTTCAGCACCGTGACATAGGGCGTCCCATCGGGTCCATATTTGCTGCCGTTGACTTCCACATGTTTCAGCCACTGGATGTGAGGCTGGGCATCGCTGTAGACCTTGCAGTGAAACTCCACATTGCTCCCTACCACCACAGTCTGGTTGGCAGGGAGCCCTGCTTGTAGGATTGGTCGGTGGGGTGACCTTTCTGAAAAGAAGAAAAGAGAGGGAAATCCTAATTCATCCGTCCTTCCTCCAGCAAGGATTCTTCTCCGAACCTTTCACCTCTTGGCTTTGCAGCAGAAAGGGTGCAGACTTGGGCTGTCCCCCCTAGGTGTCCTGGCCACTGCTCTACCCAGTGCTTCTTAAGCCAAACAGGGAAGAACCACCTGGGAATGGAGGAGGCATCTCAGCCCTGCCATTCCTTCTGTCCCCTCTGTAGACCAGCTAAGTAATTTATTGATCACAGATCTGAGGCTGAATTGATGGCCAAAAGAAACCTTGTTACTGGTTTCAGAAGATGCATGATCCAGCCCTTTGGGAAAGAAACCAAGCTCCTGCTTCCCATATCCCATCACGCGCCTGTTCAACATCACCACAGATCAGCTGTTGAGGGAAAAACAGTGAAATCTCACCTAATACATCAAGCTGGTACGTGTGCCTAATATTGCCATATTTGTTCTCCACAACACAGGTGTAATTTCCTCGGTCTGACGGCACAACACTCTCCATCACCAAGCTCCACTGCTGGTGTCGCAACTAGAACAAGAAATCAAACCATCAAGCCTGTGATCAAGTGCCATCACCACCAGACCATTCAAACCAGTGAACAATCAGTGAACTTCTACACACTTGGCCAGCATGAATGGACCCCAGAGTAAGCCTGAACATCACAAGGACCCATTTCAAGGGTCATTAAAGTCTTAATGTGAAAAGGAATTAAGACCAATGCATGAACAGCACGATCTGCTCTGGTCCAGAGACTGTCAGTTCAAAATATTATACTCTTGTCTGCAGACCTTTACTGACTGCTATATACAACCTATGAGATGACTAGCAACAATAAAGATCATACTTCTCCCCCGATCTGTAACATATTTTAGAGATCTGTGCTACGGAGGTAACAGGGCATGGTATCTGTCTGAACAGAAATGGGTGTCTACAGCTATGTTAGTCCCGTAAATTCCCTGTAAAAAATAGGAGAGAACATGCCCATCTTCAAGTCTGGTCCCTAGGGTGCCGGGTCAGCCCTTCTCTTTTGGCACCAAGTTTTCTATTAGTTGGTTTTCTGGATGTGGCTCATGTCCAGTTGTTGGTTGTTCAGTAGCAGAAGGGAAAGCACAACCCATGTCTCCACCCTGACCTGCTGACCTGTGCTCCCAGCTAGAACGTTTGTTTATAATGAGTATAAAAGAAATAACGGATATGGAAAGCAAATCTTGAACACAGAAAGCAACCAACACTAACAAAGATGACTTCAGGATGCATAGCATATGAAAGCTCTCCTAATCTCTGGATATTAATTTGATGCCTTCTGCCGCCCAGAGAAGAACATTTAACTTTATTAAACATTTTGAAGGTGACTCCAAGGACACAGAAGCAGGAGATTACAACAACACTGCATGACAGAATGTCAAGGGCTGATGGAAAAAACAAGGGCATAACTGCTCCTGGAGGCTTCTTGCTGCAGCAGGTGAACTCAAATATGAAGTCATTTAACCTCTTCTGCTACACATAAATTGCATCCACATGCTTTCCTTTAAAGGGCCAAGATGCAATTAAAGCCAGAATTTTGCAACAAGAAGGTTTAAAGTCATAGGACTGGACAGTAAGTTGCAAGATAATCAAGCAAAAAGCATTTTAACAAAGCCCCTTGCTTTGTAGATCTCTGCATCCCTGGGAATAGCACTGCTGAGCACCCCACTTTTCAGATACCACTGAATACAGCATTTCCTTTCATTTCAGGTTATAGGTAATAGGCTGTGGCTAAATACCGTGCAGAAATCTCGGTTGTTGCCGAGTCTGGTCGGTCAGGTCTGACTGCACCCTCTGCCCACCCAGGATGGCACAGATGGAGCTCAATGCAAACCAACATTACACCTTTTGTAAAGCAACATCCCACTTGGTGCACCTCTGTAACAGTGCGGCAGAGGCTTGGAGAACAGAGAGCCTGGACCCTGCATTCACAGCTGAACATACCAGACTGTAAGGAAGTTTCAATGCAAATTTGTGGCTGCTCAGTGGCTTATTTCCATACTGGCTTGTCTCACAGTTGGGTCTAAAGACTTCATTTAATCCACTTTTCAGCATGGCAAAGCATTTGCCTCTGGAACTCCTAGGAGCTACTCCAAGAAATTGGGGCTCCAGATACATGGATGATGCCCTAGTCTGACCTGTATTCTAAAATCAGGTCCAAATCAGGTGTTTTACTTTCAGAGACACTTTTATGACACTTTCAAACAACTTCTCTTTGTCAGGTTTGTGATGGGGACTTTGGACTCGGAACAGAGAGAAGAACCTGGGGGGCACAGGCTCATGGGGCAGAACTTGTTTGGAAACTCTTCTAGAAGCAGTAAGGTGTTTTTTTTAGGTTGAGACTGGTTTCTAGATTTAAAGGATAATAAAAATGGACGTTCCCAAGCTAGGATAGTCACTGTACTTGATAAAACACTAGAAACACTAAGTGACCTAGGGGGAGCATTAATCAAGTGGGTGAGATACTGGAAATCCCTCTGGTTTATTTGGTGTTGTCATTCTTGGCTCCTTGTGAAACAAACATTTGCAGACACACTTGGAACCTCAGTCCGTGTTTGCCAGACTGGTATGCAAGTCGGTGCAATGGTCTGGGGAAGGGATAATCCTCTATCTCCCCTCCCTCTCCATCTTCCCTTCTAGGGTCATTTAACACACACAGGCTTACAATATTAGAGATTCCAACAAGGATTTAACCATTAATGCTCTTTGGGAAATTTCGTATGATAAGTCATATGAATTTCTTTTCTTTACCAGTTAAGGATGAACTGCAACAAAACTAGGTTAGTCTGGACTTCATGTTTTCAACACTTGCCCTTGTCTCTTGCAGACTTAACACTGGGCAATCACACAGGATCTGCCATTTGAGGCAGAAGTGGAAGAGTGGTCAGCTTTCATCTGCTGACCACAGACCTTTCACAATCAACGTTTAAACTCTTCCACACGCTGAAAACAAATTAGAACATTCCCATCTTAAGGATTTCTGGGTTAAGATCAGATCTCGAGATGAAGTAAGCTAACCTAACTCTGCCAGATCTGAATCTTGCCCATTCTTTTCAATCTGCCTAATCCTGTTATGAAGCTAAGTCGTAACAGGGAGTTTAAATCTTAAATACATGAGATACTGAGCAGGTTTTCCACCTCTTTTTCTGGTTCAAATCTCAGCTGATATCTATCAGTATATTTATACTGGATGAGATTTACATTAGACTACTTACATCTAACCATGGCTCAAGAGCAAAAGCAAGCAAATAAGGGAAGGAAAATTACAGAGAGAGAAAAATGTCTTTATATCAAGAAAGGGACAAAGAACTACACCTAGACAGATAGAGAGTTTCAACCAATCTTGCTGTAATTGGCCTGACATTGCCTTCAATAGCTCTTTAAGCATCGGCTTGTTGCTGGAAGGTGCCCCTAGAGAAACAAAGCACAGCGATGCCAAAGACTCACTGCGGATGAAACGTGTCAATTTAAACTCAAGGATAGATTAAAAACACTGGGAAGTGGGTAGGGGAATTGCTTTCAGCTTTAGATTTTATTCTGCAAGCATAATTTAGTGCAGCTGATGTCACATAGTTTTGTAAAAAGCTGCTCGAATGGCGCACGCAAGCCTGAAAACACTTCATGATGATCCTTACAGCCTGCAATTAGTAAAAGATGCTCGCGCTTTCTGAATGTTATCTGCCGAAAGGCTGTTTGCCCACAGGAGTTGCCTCCCACTTCTTTTCCCTCCTTAACTTTTCAGAAGATCCAAAACTGAGCGTGTCCTCAGCCTGGTCCAAGCTGGAGCAGGGACAAAGCTGAGGAGGGAGCTTCAAAGGTTTCACTGGAGCAATCACAAAAGGCTCTTTCAGGAACGGGTCTGAGCTAACAGGAAAGAAACAGCCCCAAACTGCGGGGAGGGAAGCCTTTTTTTCAAACCTTTTCTGGTTTCTGGAGCCCAGCACGCTTTGCATGCCTAGTGCCCCTTTCAAAACACTACAGATGTGGTAGGCATCAGCACACAGCTATTCAGAGTACTGATGAAGGTGTCTTCCTAAAAATCACCTTCTCTCCTTAGCAGTAGACCAGGGATATGTCAGGGCTGGCAGAGTGCAGGCAAAAATCGCTGCTCAGGAGTCCTTCCTGCTATGCTGATTTTGTTAGTATCAGCTGCTGCCAGTTTTATTCTCCGCAAATAAAACCAGAAAGGAGTCTGACTGTGACCTTAAGGGGGCAAAGGAATAACAACAAAATCAGAGAAGAGCTGATTTTGCTCTTAAAATCCTGCCATAATTTGCCATATACAGTAGCACAGAAACTTCTGGCTAGTTAAATCATTTCAGTGCAGTGGGGTTTTGTGTCCCTTAGCTCTATCCATAACACAAGCCAGAGCATTTTCCAGAACACCTTATGGTAGAAAGGAATGAGGGAGAAGAAAGCAGCCAAGGAGCAGATGCTATTGCTCTAACTACAAGGGAATCCAACACTTGACTGAGGAGCAGTGATTTATACCACAAGAATGTTAATGACCACCAGCACGATGGTCCAGCTCTTTGGTGAGGTTCTTCCTACACCTTCAAAGGATGCGGAGTCATTTTTCCTTGAAAGCTGTGAGTAGCTGTGGCTTGGTCTAACAACGTCTCAATGCACTGGGCTGATCTCCAGAAATTAGGACAGAAGTTTCTGCTCCTGCTTTCTCATCACCATCCACAATGCAATCATAAACCCAACCTCATTTTTACCTAGTCCCTGAATGACCACTATAGACAAACTCAGAGGAAATTAGCCCTCAATCCCAAGGGACAGCAGCCCTTTTTAACATTTTGGTGTTGAGTAACTGCTAAGGCTGCCAGAGGCACCCCCATTCCCACACAGTTGGGACCATGCTCTTACATGTTAATCACTGTGAAATACAATTTTCTACTGTTGGTAGAAAGCTCCTGATAAGATCACAGATCCAAAACAAGGCCTTACCTTGATGCCCCCAATCCTATGCTCTCCCTTGAACTCCTTGCCATTTTTCAGCCAGTAGATGGAAGGAGTTGGGTTTCCACCCGCCGGACATCGGAAGCGAACGGTGTTGGCAGCGGGAACTGCCAGCAGCTTTTTCTCCATCTTATCTGGCCGGGTCCAGAAGGGGACACCTGAGGAAGGAAAGACCAAGTTAAACAGGCCTGTTTCTGCTGCAGTGGATATCAGCTGGTGAGCAGATGCATTTGAGGAGGCTTTGGCATGTGCGGGGTGACAGTTAAATTGCTACCTGCTGCAGTTAAGATAAATGACACAGAAATGCTTTCCAGCTAAATGACTCTCATAGACATAGACAGGGTGTTTGCATTTTAAGTTTGTGATGAAAGGTTCATGACCAGGTTCTTGTCTCAGTAATGCCAGTATAAATCTAGAGTAGCTGCTTTTAAATCAACAGGGAGAGTTATCCCAGATCAGGATGAGAATCTGGCCTCAGTGTGTAAAAAGATACACATGTACCTTTGGGACAATAGTAGCCAAGAAGCAGGAACAGCAGAAAGATGTTGGAACTGTAAAAAAAATGTTGATGGGCCAGCAAGGGAGCAGAGAAAAAGTGTTATCTGAGTGCACTGGAAAATTTTGCTTCTCAGTGAGCACAAATGTAGTGTAGCCACTTTAAGGGAAGGAAAGAAAAAAAACGCCAGTGCCAAACTGGTTTATCATGTTTATGTTCTTTAAGTATAAGTGATTTTAAAGATTCATGTTACCTTTGAACAGGGATAAGTTTTAAAACACCAGTGTTAACATGAGATACATTTTATAATCGGCCTCAAGTACAGTGATGTTTCTTGGCTGTGTTACAAACATTACATATTAAGTCCAAATTAAGGCAGCAGCAGCAGCAAACTCATTAAACTGGGAAGAAAGAAAGAGAAAGTTTTTTTGAAAAAGTCTCCCAAGCTTTCATTCCTGCTTAAGGAAATACTGCAGAGCTGCACATGGGGTGTTTCTGCTGCCACGTTGAGGGCCATATCCAGCCCCCCATCTCCATGCTCCACACTGAGGCCAAAGGGAGATGGGGAGAGACAGCATTTGGGCTGCAAAATAGCAAAGAGGAGGCCAAGGAGTGTAACTGGTATCTCCTCCAGATGGGAAGGAAGCACCCACAGACACAGACTTCCCAAACCCACTGGTCGCAGAGACGTGTGTGCTTCTGGCCAAGACAAACTGAAGGCACTGGTCCTTAAAGAACTGCCTTGGAGAACATGATGGCTACCAAAGCTGTCGGGAAAGCATCGCTGCTAACCTCTACCACAGTGGTGATCACGCTCAGAAACACCACCCAGCGTCACAGCCCCACCTCAGTGCTACTCTGAAGCCTCTGCCATCCCCTTCCCCTTAATGACATGGGTGTACAAAGTTTTCCCTCTTCTTGCATCCCTCCAAGATGCACCAGAGCTGCTCCCTTTCTCAAGAGCTCCCTGATGTACTTAGCCCTGATGTGCTTGGCTCCACAAGACCCATCTCATTGCAATTCCAGGTAAGTTAGTGACGACCCCACCTTGGTCTGAGTCCCCAGTGTCCCCCACACAAGCTCCCTGCTGCGTTTTGGCTCCAAGGATTTTGCAGGCAAGGTCATATAGCTCAGCCAAGGCGATCCATGCACCCGCTGATTTTTATCACCTGCTAACACTCTCCACATGGTCCCCTCTCCCCATGGCTCCTTGCAAAGACTGCCTGGCCATGAGGACTGCATGTCAGGAGCTAAATCCAGGAAGCCCTCCATTTGCTGGAGACGGCCCCACTGGGTGCATCGCTTTCACGGCTCAGCTGCTTTCACACCTCTGCAGCCAGACAGCTGGACACAGGCACCTCAGTAATGCTGTCCCGGGATTGAAATCCAGTACTGAGGGCTTGCATCTGCCCTCAGGCCTGCCTTGCACAACGCGCCATGATGCCTATCAGTCAGCTCCATGTATCAGAGTTATCTGGTGCTCACCCGTGCCACGTACACCTCATTTTTTAAAGAACAAAACTGTTTAAGGCCCTTTTCTTCCCAGGATGGCCCCAGAGCAGGAGTACGGCTGGCACAAACAAAAGCAGAAGGAGGAATCCCTGCAATTCCCATGCACCTGCAAAGTCCTGGCTACAGCAAACTTCACTGTGAACACACGGTACATCCAGGAGATGCCTCAAATGCTACATGATAACATGGGCTAAAGTGGGACACCATGTACCATCTACCTTCCAATGTCCAAGCTTAGGAAAATGGCAAAGGAGTGCACAAAAAAGGGGGGAATATTCAAAAAAATCTTAGAAGAGTGGGTGCAACTCCTAAAGGAAGAGCAGGTCTTGACGGTAAAGGAAGATGCTACTATCACATGCATTGGGAAGGGCAGAGACCAAGCAAAGGCTGGGCAAAAGCCCGGGCAGCAGTAGAAGGGTGTATTTGGAGGAGAACAGTTGGGGTGCTCTTGGGAAGGCTGAAGAGGAGGAAGCTGCAGAAACCATATTGGGAGACATCTGGCCCTTGTTTCTGAAGCACAGGCTACTTCCTGGCCGAATGCTTCCTTTTGGCAACGCACCCTGATTTCCCAAGGATTTTACAGGAGGATAACGGGGCTCCAGGGGAGAGTTCAGGAGAAGGCCGGGCGTGGACTGGAAAGTCCCCCTTTGCCACAGCTAAGAAGGGCAGCCAAATAACCTGCTGTTTGTTGTTTGATTAACACATCTGACTACAATAAATCCCATTTTACGGCATCAGTGACACTCACCCTGGCATAGGGGTGTAACTAGATCGCACAGCCACCCTGCCAGGACCAGGATTCTCCTTGTGCTGTGCTTTTGGGGTGTCTTCCTCCTTCTACACCAGCTGCGTGTGCTGCGGGGCGACTTTTCACTGTGTTTTCTCATTCAAAAGACTAGTTTGCATCTCACAGGAGACCCATCAACCCACTGGCTGCAAATTTTGCCATTGAAGCCAAGGGGGATTTTGCCATCAGACATCAGAGAGGAGCAAGATGGGGCCCAGGAAAGTTTCCAGCCGGGGATATTCTCCATATGGAGCAAAGGCAGGATCCACTCCTCCCTCCTGTAATTAGACACGGCTTCTTCTCTGAGAGCCTTCCCTCCATTTGGAGCCCCATGCGATTTGGGGCTCACCAGGGCTGGGCACCCCTGGATTAACATGCCAAGATTCAAACAACCAGAGCATCGCTCTCAAGTTGAACTGGATCTGGAAAAAAGTGTCTACACATTGAAAATGGTGCCTTTGTTCTCACTCACAGGAGCAGCGAACAAAACAATACTGCTTTCGGTTTGCTGTGCCCCTAGAGTCCCTTCATTACCGCTTTTTAAGGGGGTGAAAATGTTGCTAACTCTTCTTTTCAAGCAAAGCTTGCAAAGCTCCAGAGAGTTTCAGGAGCGAGGAAAGAGGAGGGATGAAAGACAGGAAAAATTTCTAGACCCACTCTCTCTAAATCAATTACGAGCAATGATTTTGCATGTGCAGGTGTGAAAAAAAAGGGACCCGCCAACATTATCACTGGCCCTTTCCCATCATCAAACACCAAGCCCGACAGTCCGTTTTGTTCGTCAAAGACAGCGGCCACCCATCCGACTGGAATGACCAATTAAAAAAACCCGAGAGCGATACTTGGAATAATTAATAGAGCCGAGCGCTCATTTAGCAATTAGGAGCTGCCACAAAATTCTGCGGCACACAGAATCAACCCTAATTGTGTAATTTCCCCAGCTGACGCCTCCGAGTACACAGCCAGATTTAATTGGAGATTATAGGGGCTCTTTGAAGGTGCTGGGGCTACGCAGCGGGGGCTCCAAACAAACAGATACAGAGGGGTAGGGAGCACTGGGGCAGAAGAGCAGTATATGAAAAGGGAGTTTTGTTTTTGTTTCAGGGCCAGGAAAAACAGCTGTGGAGAACAGAGGTATTGGAAAGCCTCTTTTTGCAAAGGCGGACCACAGTTTGTGACAAGGCTGCAATGAACGGGCCGGTGATTTGAAGCTGCTGAAGTTCCTCTTTCTTCTTTTCTGCTGCCCATCCCTAGGGGATGCCCCGTTTCTGTACTGCCCTTCAGAGAGGATGCTTAAAGGAGAGTGAGCAGAGAAGGGCACTTCACATGGAGGGCCTGTCTCTGTGTTCTCCAAGGGTTTATGCACCAAATATTCATTTCTTTTAGGACAGATTTCCTCTTGTTCTCTTGCTTTGGTATTTCCAGCTCCTATCATTCAACAATTTTGGCTTAAACCCCCAAAATTAACAAGATTGGCTTCAAACTCATGATGCTATTAGAATCAGCTCTCCAAGCTCTTCTCTACAAGTATTAGGATAAGAAACTCGTTTAAACAACACAAGTAAGCCAGAAAATTAACTTATCATTGCAAGGGGCCAGGAGACAAGGTTTTTATTCAGTGATGTGCAATATAGCAACACGTAATGAGCCAGTCCTGGATGGATTACCTCCCCCTAAATATGAATAACTATTGGTTATATTTTCCTTTTGCATGAAAGCATGTTTATCGCCTTCACTCCTCTAATTACTGACCGTGGCTATGTCTGATAGCAAGCAGGGGCTCATACACCTCATTAGTGAGGTATCTTTTTGCCACACGAGATAGAGGACACGGGTCTCTGGGCTGTCCACAGGACATAGCACCAGCTATACCCACATGTCTGCCTGCCTGGGATGGTCCTCCATCCTCTATCCTCGCTGGGATGCCCCAGCAGCAGTGGTGCCAGGGTTAACAACATGGCTCCCCAGGCTCAAGAGAAGGTCTATGAAGATTAAGTGGAGGGACATCAAACAACGCAACATAAAGCACATCCACAACACGACACGCCATGAGGTTTCACTGTGCTGGCACCTTAAGCTCATCAACCGTTTTTAAAGCAGAAGAAAATCCAACTTTTTATAACGAGACCTTTAAGCAAAGCCAGTCATTACCTTCGGGTCTATAAAAAGAGACGGCCTTGAAGTCAAGAAGACCCAGAATACAGGCTATAAATAAATGCGGCGAAACGTGTGTTTTCCTTCTCAGTGAAGAAAAACGTGTCTTTCTGTAACATAAACCAGCAGATGTTTTGTGATACCTGTTGCTAAGAGATGGAGTTTACTACAAACCACATAAAAAACGGTACAGAACGGTTAATTGTGCTCATCAGAAGCTGCTCTGTAGCAGGAAAAAAATCCTGACCAAACCTGACCCTCCCTATGCCTCTACCAGGCTTCCGCAGGCATCAAGATCCCTAAGCACCTCTGCAAAGGCGCTTGACACCTCACAGGATCCGGCCCTTAATTAGAAGCTATCAAAAAAACACTGACTGCTGCTGATGGGTCGCCTGGCACCGTAACTCACCATTACTGTCCACATGCTGCATGACACAGAGATATGAATTCATTACAGTGGGAGACCTGTTTTAAAGAGTCCTGCATGTCCAATGCTATGGGCAGGAGAAACTTTCCAGTCATGTTGAAATTCTGCCAATGTACATAGCTGATCTGGAGTTCAAATGCAAGATATTTATTTATTAAAAACACATACACACAGGCAGCTCACTTTGCAGAAATATAAAGAGCACAATAAAACACAACACTAACACCTCTGAAGCCGTAATGATCCCGATTAATGCTATTGCACTTAAAGAAACAAGCACTGGGACTGAAAGACATTCAGAGTAAAAGCACCACGAGGCTCCGTCCTGGGGCTCCTTTCCTCACATGAATGACAGAAAAAGCCAGCAGAGCCGAAGGGGTTGCTCCCACTTACGGCATCAGTAAATTTGGCCCTTGGCTAGCGTAAATTTTATGCGTTGACTCCAGCCAAGATGCTGGTAAGGACCAGAACGAAAACAGCTAAAAATAAAGCAGGCCAAGGTTTGCAATAGTGTAAAACTGGTGTAACTTCAGTGTAGTAAAAAGAATAATAAGATAAGTGGGTTTGTCTGGATTTACATGCAAGGAGAATTTGTAATTCTAGCTCATCAAGTCAGATTTGCATAATCAAGTTTCCAAAAAGAAATTACGCTACTGCTGCTGTAGGATATCACAGCAGCGATACTGCTCTGGCAGCTATTTCTACATTTTTAGATAAACATCATCATGGTACCATCCCAAGGTCATCGATTTCAACACAGTGAAAGAGCTGCTGTCTGACCAGGTGAACATCCAAATGAGCTGCTCCACTTGGGAGCCACATCTCTTTGAATGAAAAGGTCTCTGTATCCCAGAAAAACAAATTACCTGTATCTTCTGACTCATCGTCGTCATCTTCATCATCACCTGATGATGGGGAATCTAGGAGGAGAAGGAGAAAGAAGTGAAGCAGAAAGAGGATGGCATGCGGGGACACGAGGTTGGACAAGGCTGTTGGTGTCATGGTGGGCTCCAGCGAGGGAGGACACCCAAGTGATGGGTCATCCTTCCCTGCAGCTCCACCAGCCTGTCCCTCCCACGCTGCTGGGCCAGGGACAAGTGGTCAGCAGCTTTCTGAACTGGGAGAGAGGCGTCATGAGTCTGCCAGTGCTTGGCCACCACACACCAGGGTCCAATGCCAAATACTTCTCCTTGTATGAAGTGCTCTCCTCCTCATAAATACGAAAACAACTGTAAAAAGGGAAGTTTCTTTTTGCAGAAGAAGCTCTCCCCTGCTTTTTTTTCCCTCTAGCATTCACTCCGAAAACTTTTTATTTGACCAAGTCTCAAAATGACGGGTCAGCATTTCTAACTCACTTTCCCTGCATTTTTCTTTTAACCATTACACCCCTGCCATCTCTCCCCTCGTTAACTCCTTGCTCAACCACTCAGACCAAAGCTTTTGAAACTTCCCCTTGCAATCAAACCTGTAGCAATCAACATTTTGATGGCTACTCCATGAACCAGTTCACTTCAGTTATATTCCTCCTACAGAGGCACCTCGAGGCTGCAACTGAATACAGGTTAACAGGTAGGAATTTTCCATCTGTGCCTCTCCGAAACATCCTGAACCATTTTGCTTAATGTGGTCTAACATCGCACCTTCTCCAAGCTGTCCACAATGAAGTCCCAGTCCCTATTCCCCCCACCAAATTACTACTGTAAATGTAAATCCCATTATAAAATAGCAGCTTAGCGTTTGATTTAGTTTACACAATTTAGCACAATTCAGTGTCTGGAAGATTTAGCATCACTGACTTCATACAGTCTCCAGGAATTTCTTTTTTAAATAAAGGCAAAATCGTAACAACAGAGCAGCCTTTATATCCTGAGACAGCAGTGAAAGAACTTGGCTTTAAACACTAGAAAATAGGAAACTTTATGAGTGTTCAACATGTGGCCAGAAATGTAAAGCACTACTTTAGACTGAACCAAGCAGAATCTCCTTCATTTCAAGATGCGCTCAAGTTTTCTGCTGTTCTCTGACTAGCTCAGCGGAGGTAAA
>VZTL01015201.1:0-14317 GCA_013400535.1 Scopus umbretta
TATGAGGAGTACAAGCTAAATATGAATGGGGTTTGTACTGATAGTTTGCTTGTAAAATGCTTTGGGAGTCTTCCCAGTGAGAGGCTCTGTATCAGGATGCAAGAAGCTGAAGTGTGAATCTGAATTGCCACTCTGCCTTCTCTTGCCAAGCTTCCTGCACTGAGGCTGCGGGGCTTAAATTCCAAATTGTTCTGTTTTTTCTCAATGGGCTTGTGAAGAACTCCTGCTATTTTTTTGTGTGAGTAGCTATGAAGAAGTTGTGCATGTCAAGCTATAGCTAAGGCACTTTCCTGATTTCAGGATAGTTTTTAAGAGCTATTTTTAAATTGCAAGGCCTTTAAAGTTCTGTTGTAGAATTGTGATAATGAGGAACTCCTCCTCCCCCCAAAGGAAGGATGGAAGAGGGAGAATGGGATTGTGTCTCCCTTGGGACTACAGCATTCCTGCCTGTATGCAGTCTGCAACAAAAAAACTTAATTGCAAGTGCATTTTCCTGGTGCCCCCTTTCTCCACATGCTGAATTTTTTTTTTTTTAATGTTGTTCAGCTGTCTGTGGTCTTCCTTCTAGCAGTGTTTCCTGATAAATTTTAAGGCATTGCATCTGTTAATATATTTTTAAATGTTTCTTTCCTCATGTGTGTGATTATAGTCTTGGGAATTTTCTTTCAGAGTTCTGCCAATGTCTTTAACATTTGTTTTACTCTTAAAAAAAAATTCATAACGGATGTATTTCCTGGTTTTAAACTCTGTAATAGGAAGAAAGGAACCACAGTTTTCCCATCTCAGTGATAGCCTGAAGCAGGATGTGTGGCATACAGGCATACAACAGACTTTCACCAGGAGGAGGAAATTAACTGGCTACAAAGCAGGGAAAGTTCACCAGGAGTCATTGCTCTTCATTTATTTTAAAGCAAAGCTTTTGAATCTCTAGGCAAAAGGACAAATTATATAATAAATTGAGTCTCCCTGTGTATTAACATACAGTATTTAGATACCTGTGTTGACTGTGACTGTGGTAAGATTATGCAGCCTCCTATTAACAGTGTTATCATTGAGCCCTGTCTCTCCTCCTTCCCTTTTTTTAAGGAATGATGTTTTAATGCTATTAAATGAAGTACTGATGCATGTTTCCGTGGTCAGATTCTGCTGTGTTTCTAAGTGGTGTGTGGTGGAAGTGTACAGAATTTACCCAGATATGTCCTGTCAGCTTTTTGGTCCTTACTCTTTTAAGTGCCTGGAAAAGTGAGATAAAGCAGCTTATCTTCTTTGAGACCTGTGCCACATTCAAAGCTGCTTCAGAAAAGAAAAGGAACCTTCAACAATTTTTCTAAAGTTAATATAGACTAATAGCAAAAAAAAACCACCCAACATTGTCAGAAGTGTTACCATTAATGAGGCTTGAAATATGCTTTACTCTGAAGATTCTGCAGATCAGTGGAGGGAGGGAAAAGGTGTAACCTCTAGCATAGCCTAGTACTTTGGAAAAAAATGAGGTGTGTGTTGTTGTTGTTGTTGGTTTTTTTTTTTTTTTTAGTAAACTTCAGTTACAGTGTTTATTTTCCATAGTTTGCTGATTCTGTGGTGTTGAGTACCTATAAGGCAATGCATTGAAATCTGTATGGGTGAAAAAAATTTACTTCAGCTGTTATTTTTATATGAGAACGCAGTAGGAAAGGAGTGAGACCTCCTTACTGGGGATCAACCCCCTCCTTGAGCCCCCTTGAAGTTTAGTATAGTGTTGAATTTAGTGTAGCATTTTAGTGTAGTAATGCTTACCATAACAGCAAATTTTTTTAAAAAAATATTTTATTTTTTAATTTTATATTCTGTAGCATGGAATTTATCCGTGGGATGCTGCAGGTAGAGATAATTATTTTAGTTTGATGACATTTTCCCCTGTTGCACTAAATTTATTTTGATAGATGACATATGCTAGGAAGAGCTCTTCAAAAGAAGGAGATTCATATTTTAAAAATTGCTTCTGTCCATTTCCTGCTGCATTTTTTTTTCCCCACTTCTGTCATGGTTTAACCCCAGCTGGCAACTAAGCACCACACAGCTGCTTGCTCAACCCCCCCCCCCCCCCCATGCAGTGGGAAGGGGGAGAGAATCGGAAGGGTAAAAGTGAGAAAACTTGTGGGTTGAGATAAAGACAGTTTAATAGGTACAGCAAAAGCTGCGCGCACAAGCAAAGCAAAAGAAGGAATTCTTTCATAACTTCCCATCAGCAGGCAGGTGTTCAGCCAGCTCCAGGAAAGCAGGGCTCCATCGTGTGTAAAGCTGGGGTCGGAAGACAAACACCCAAACTGAATGTCCTCCGCTTCCTCCTTCCCCCGGCTTTATATAAGCTGAGCATGACATCACGTGGTGTGGGATATCCCCTTGGTCAGCTGGGGTCAGCTGGCCCAACCGGTCCCCTCCCAGCTTCCTGTGCACCCCCAGCCTGCTCGCTGGTGTGAGGAGCAGAAGAGGCCTTGACTGTGTGTAAGCACTGCTCCGCAGTAATGAAAACTGTTTCCAGCACAAATGCAAAACATAGCCCCGCGCTACCTAGTATGAAGAAAATTAACTCTATCCCAGCCAAAACCAGCACAGTTTCTTATTCAAACTTCAATTAGGGTGTGCTTTATGAGGCCTTAATCCCTTCTAGCAACTTTTTGTGCCTTAATTCCTCACCTGTAAAATGGTACTAATATTTCCTTTTCCTTCCTTGGTATCTTTCTTCCGTTTTTTTTTGCTGTGCTACCTGTTTTTGTATCGAAGACCTAGTGGTGACCCCCAGATTAGAATTTGCATTGCTTATTACCTAGGAACACAGCAGGTGCTGTCCTGACAGGTTCTACTTAAATGATGGTTGAATATTAAATTCCATATTTTTCTAAAATTGGCAGAATTCTGACAAAGGTATGTGAAGTTTGCAGTGAGAATGGCTCAGTAAACTATTCTTATTTCTGTTTAGCAAGTCTGTCTGTGGTTTTTCTCCGTTCAGCTATGTATCTGGGATTGGGTGATACTTCATGGCAATAGTTTTCTTTGTATATGCTAATATTTTGAAATACTTCAACTGTGTGACTCCAGCTATTCTTTCCAGCAATTCTAGTAACGGTAAATTATCAGTATAGAAATCTTGGTATGTACACAGTTTACTAAATTGTTGTGATGTCCTGTTAGTAATATTAGGAAAAAGGTCACATTACTAGTGAGATATGGTCTGCAGAGATGTGTATACATAGAATAAAAGATTTCATGGAAACCTTATTCAAGATGAGTGAAAATGTTTTTAGCAGTAATACTTCTGTTTGAGGGTCTTGTTTTGGTGCCCTGTGTTTAGTATATACAAGTGTAAGGAGGTTGGCTTTTTTGAGTTTGTGTTTCTTCTCTGCCATGTATCACCAAGTGCACATGACACACTTCTGCCATCTCCATGGAAAATTCAGGAGGGCAGCTGGGAATGCCCTGAGGAAGCCAGCTGATGACTCCATGCATTTATTTCCCAATATCTTCCTCCTTTAAAAATGAACTACATCTGATAAACGTGAGAGAGAATTCATTTGTGTAGCCATGTTGTCAGCTGGAAGAAACATTAGAAGAGTAAAATTTCAACAAATCTTTCACCTACAGAACTTGGCCTGTCAAAGCTGATAAATGAGATGTACTGGGAAAGCTCTTGCCAAATTCACATTTCAATGCTTTCAGTCTGGGGGGTTATAATTAATGTATAAAATAGTCTCAATTGGAGTTATAGGCTGTTTTGGTCTTGGTTTTGTGTTGTGTGGTGTTTTTTTTTTTNNNNTTGTTTTTTGGTTTTTTTTTTTTTTTTTTCTGGGGGGGGGGTGGTTGTAGTAAAATTATACATTTAAAATGATTGTACTCTTACTAATTGACAGAAGACTTTTTAATGAAAAACTTGACCTGCTAAAAGTAGTATGTTTTTATATGTATAAAAACATTTTTAGTATGTGTGTATGTATTTTTCAAAAATTTGAGAACAGGATGCTACTGTTCACTGACTTCTAACCTTTGCTGTCCTATGGGCAACCAGGTGGAACAAGTAACACACTGAGTAATATCACACTAATGCATGGCTTCATCTTGAACTCTTTTAACTTCCTGTGGCCCAAAGTAACATGAAGATTTAATGTGAGACTCGTTTCCTACCAAATGTGGGTTGGCCGTCACGGTGACTGGTTGCGAAGTGGATGTAAAGCTGCTAGGGTGCCAGTTTTACATTTAGCCCAGACATGCAGTGAAGTAGTACTTGTCCCAAGGGCTTTGTTCCTTTCTTCAGGTTAGTTTCTATATTTTTACATTTAACCATCACTGGGCTAAAATCCATAAGCAATTTGATAGCAGAAACCACGTAGTGTTCCTCCTAGGGAATGTCCTGATCTGATAAACCAGAATGTTTGTTTTTCTCTGGCTAAATTAATCCTGGGTGCTCTTCTGTAAAATGGCACAGTATCAAAAAGTGCCATTCTGATATATTTTTGTGGGTCTGATGTTCCTTGGGGAGGACTGTGGGATTGAGAGACTTATGTGGCATCCGTGAACCACAGGTGGCCCACAGTGCACACCTAGCCTTTTTCCCCATTGATGGGACTGTTTGTGTGGGGTTTCTTGTTTTGTGGCTTAGGTTTTTTTTTTGTTGTTGTTGTTGTTCGCTTGTTTTGTTTTGGAGTTTTTTAGTGAAAATGATTCAAGTTGCTGCTGTATTTTCCCTGAAGCTCCAGGTATGGCTCAACAGCATGTGTTGAACAGTTTTACAGCTCGCCGCTGATGAGGAGTTTCCATTTTCCCCCTTCCCACTCCTGGCCACAGGCTCCTACAGCTTCCCTTCGGCCGGTGCTTGTCACACTCTCTTCCAGCTGCCTTGCTGTGTGTAACATGTGGAAAAGCAATCCAGGAGAAAGTAGCTCAGTGTTTCTTCTTCTGCTTTAGTGACTTGATACCTTGTGGAGGATCTGGGTGGTGGGAGGGCAGGGAGAGCCTGCAGCAGGAGCTGGAGGTGTGGAGAGTGAAGGCAGTGCAGGGGACCAGGGCTGCCAGTTTGGGGGAGGAGGAAAAAGGGAAGGAGCCTTTCTCCTCCCAGTAGCAGGCAGTGATGGGTCTGTGGCCATGCCCGTGGTCAGTCCTCCTGTCCTCTTGGTGTGTGTTGAGTTAGTGGTGGAAGCATGAGTGTCTGTGGGCCTCCAGGCATAACAGATGACAGGTGGGAAGTACATGGGACACAGATCAGGCCTTTGAATTCTGCTTGAGCTCCATTTGAGGTGCATGAGCCCATCCTTTGGGGGTTTCCAAAGTATTTTTCCAGTGCCTTGGCTTAAGAGGCTTGCACAAAGCATTCAAGAAAACCTGTGGGTGGGAGAGAGAATTTGACTGTAGGCTTTCCTGAGTCCCGGAGGCGAATAACCAAGAGCTAAATCCTCCTTCCTCTCGAAGTGTTTTTCTTTGATAAGAGCGTGAGCTCAGCTTGGCAGAGATGCCGAACAGACACAAAGGCCGTTTGTAACAGGACGGCTACGAAATGAGGAAGCGTGACTGGAAAGGATGCAAATACGCAAGTGGCAGGGGTTGAACACTGACACATACTGCGCTCCCTTTGTTTTATAGTCATAACCTGTAGCAATCACTGGCCATTTTCAGGCCATGCTAATTTGATTTTTTTTTTTTTTTAAATTTTTTTTCCTTCCCCTGAGGCAGCTCACAACTTCTGGAATAGCAAGAATAGGCAACTTTTTGCTATTACTGCATGCTGACACCATTCCCCACTAATTTTTTGCAGTGACATGTGTTCAATGCCTGTACTGTGCTGTGGAGAGTTGGAGTTCAGATAAAGGGAAAAAAGCAGCATGTCCAATCCAACAAAGAAAATATTGCTTTTCCTTGATGGTGTTAAGGAAAAGCAGACAAATCTTGCAACTACCAGGTTCCTTGGTAACTCTTACGTGAAGACCTGCTTACTCAAACTTTTTTTTTTTTTTTTTTTTTCTTTTTTTCCCCCCTTCCCAGGGTTTAACAGCCCTGTTGGGCTCTCTGGCTCTGCATCAATATAGCAGCTTGTAGACACAAATGTAACAGGCTTTAGAGGTGCAGGACACACAGTAGCATTAATGTAACATGGTTGTAAACACCAATAGTGTTTATCCGTGCCTCCTTTTAATCATTCTTGTTGAATATGGCTTGCTCTGAAATAGCAGTTCAGGTCCTCTGCATGAGTTTTGACACCGCTGGGCTCAGCTGAAGAAATATATCATCTTTTAACAGCATGGGTTTTGTAGAGCCTAAGATACCGGCAGAATAAATAAGTAAATAATGGAGAAAGCAAACAAACAAACAAACATAAAAAGGTGAAAGATGCAACCCAGGAAAAAAAGCATGTTAAAAGGCTAGGTAGCAGGGGAAAACCGAAACAGTTCAACTTCTCAACAAATGTGTGGCTGCTCTGATTTGATGTGTTTCTTCCTTTGCCTCCTTCCACTACGGTGTGCCCATTGTCTTTCACCATTAACCTGTAGTCTCAGTTTTGTGTGTTACTGCTCCTTGAGTCCTGCTCCTGCCCTTGCTCCCCTGCTGTGCCTCTTGCTGAGCTCAGTGCTGGCAGAAATTCAGTGTGATTTGGAGCTGTGAAGTGCTGTATCAGCACATGGGAGATTAAGTTTTTTAGTAAATTTTTCTCTTACTTAGAGAGAGGAATTAGTGAGCTCCCAAATTCACTGGATTTATTGGAAATCTGTGCCTGCTGAATGTGTTTATTCCCCCACGTTGCTGGCTGTACTCTTGACAGGTGCTGAGAGGAGATTTATAGAAACAGCAAATATTTGCTAGAGTGTCTGAAATATCTGAGGATTATTTAGATGTGTCTGTTTATCATAGTTTCTCATAGTTCTGTTTCAATAATTTAAATGCATAGGCTTGAGTCTTTGGAAATTTTTAATCTACTTGTCTGTTGGATTTTATACAGGTTTCATGACTAAATCCTACTACTAATGGCCTAGTACAGGTCTGATACATAGACTTACAGTAACTTTTTTTCTGGTCTTTAATTTTGGTGAAGTAAAATTATGGGGAGAGCAGAGCATGACTACAAATGGATGCTGCTCATCACGGTAGAGAAGCTTGGGTTGTGTTCAGCTGACTCAAAGTAATCCTGAAGCAAGTTCTGATGAAGAATTTCTGCATTAGTTCTTCTGCCCATGTTTCTGCAGGACTCTTTTGCAAAACTTTCATTTAAAAAAAAAAAAATTCCTATTGTAGATAAGTTTGACATCACTAGCTTTTAAAGAAGGCACAAGAGGATGAGAAAACAAAAAGAAAACACTTTACCTCATTCTGGAGGTCTGGGTGTCCAGATCAATAACTGTAGAAGGAAACAACAATAAAAGCAAACCATTAACCTTCCCTTGGGTTTTCAGTGAAATACACAGAAATCAACATCAGCTTTGCAGTTATTTGAGACACTTAACAAATACATGCTCTGATGCACCAAGCCTGGAAGAGAGGTCCAGAACTGGTGCCCTGTATGGAAAAGTCTGCTCCAATGCCACCTCCATGGCTGTGTTCGTCTGTTGGCAAGGTCTTCCACCCTATCACTGTTCCTGACCCTAATTTTGACTGTTTAGTGAAATAGGTGATTTCTGAGGTAGCAAAGTCCAGAACTGGTGAAACCATCTCTGCAATTTGCCAGTGGTACTCAGCAGACTGCCAAGGCTGTTTGGGACTCTGTGCCGCCTGTCCCGTGTTTCTCAGCACAAGAACAGCTGATTTTGCAGCTGTTTGGTCTTTTTTTGCAGCCTGGGTAGGGCTAGAGTTTGTCAGAATCAAGTAGCTGAACTTCATTTGGTTAAGATAAAGATGATACTGGCTGACTCATAGGAAATTAGGCAGAGCAAGGGCAACTTTCTTCCTATTTTTTCTGATTGTTGTGCATCTTCTCCTGCCCCACAAAATTTTCCATCTATAGGTGCACTGCTTGGAGCATCGTACTATGAAGTGCTTCGGTAGCACAGGGCCTGTTACTACTGTGTTTTTTTTTCTAGTCCTTCCTTGGTAGAAGAGACTGAGCTGATTTTGCTTCTTTACAAGCCTTGATGCAGTTGTCAGCTCCTGCCGTTTGATATTGCATTAATGTACTCTGTCTAGGGTTACTTACCATGATTTCCACAGGAGTTGATGCTACTGTAAAATGTGCTGTTTATGTACAAGTGTGTGTAGTTTGGTGGTGTTTTGGTTTTTTTTTGACTATCTACTTCTGAGTGCCATTCAAGGTAGTTCTTAAAATCATTCTCCCTTTTCTCTGCCTCTTACTACAAGTTGGTTATGTTTGGTTTCAGTGTCTGAGAGCCTATTTCAGCTGGAAGTAGCAAGGTTTTGGTGTGGATGTCATGTGCTTGAATTTACTTTTTCTCTTAGGCTTGGGGAGAGCATAAATTTATTGACCTTCATGGCCTGCTGCAAAGCCTGTTCCCTGGGTGTGGAGTGTGTCTGAGGCTTTGAGTTTCTGGGATCATGAGTTATGTTGGTTCACTTGATGCATGGATGTGTTTTTGCAGTAATTTTTATATATGCACCTTGGTCATGGCAGGCATGCTCTTAGATCCTGAAGGAATGAAGTTCTGTAAATGACTGTCTTTCAAAATGTTTCCAATTAACTGATTGCCAAGTTGTTATTCTAGGAAAATCTGAGAATGTCAAATCCATGCTGAAATTAATGAAATGACATGTGACTTGATCAGAGGTCACAGACATGGAAAGTCAACTTACACCTATAGCAACATTGGACTTTTAATTTCAGTTTTTGTATTCACATAAAAGCATTGAATAAATGAGATGTATTCTTGCTTTGAATCAGGATATTGCATTTCTCCTCTTTCTTTAGGTCTTTAAGTTCACCTACAGCTTCCATTTTAATCCTTGAAAAGTCCGAGCAGCCGAACATAGTGAATATGCAAATGTATCTCTTTACATTGGGGCCTGTTGACCTGACCAAACTAGCACTGGCAAAAGTACTTTTTTTTTTTTTTTTGGCAAAAAAGATTTTTCATGTTAACTTCTGACAGCTAGCAGTCAAACTTGTATTGTGCTCTGTGTCAGGTATTATTGGACAAGAATTACAGGAATGGTTTGAATAGTAACAAGGAACTATTCAAACCTTAATTCTCAAAAACTGAATCCAAATTGTTTAAAATTAAGTTTGAGTAATTCTATTTTCTTGTACTTGTGTGTTTTCTTAACATCATTTGAAACTCTAAAAAACCTGAAAACAAACAATCCCTGTCAAACACCTTCCACCTGCAAGCTTATCTAACTGCTAGCTTTAGTCTCACATGCCTTTAAAAAAAAAAAAAAAAATATATATATATATCCTCCAAACACACTCCCACCCACCCTCCATATATGTACATATTTAGAGAGCCTGGTAAAGCAAAATTTTTCAATGGAATGTATTTCTGTACATGGATGGGTAGGTGGAGGATGAAATGAGCATGTTTCTAAATCTAGATTTGTGTAACAAACTATTAAGTTTTGGTTGTGGAGTGAAGTTTGGAAATAAATATTATGGGTACTGCAACTGTAATAAAATAGAGAGGATACTAGAAGCAGCTATTGCTCCAAAGAGGCCACTAGTGCATTTTTGTTTCCTTTTTTTCATAGTATTATGAAGAAGAGAAGTTATGACTTATGTTTATGGAAAAATCTATCTAGAGTAACTTTCTCTGCATCCTGTGGCCTCATGCTTGGCAGGAAATGCGTGGGAGAAGATGCAGCAGATTGTTTTGTTCAGAGGAATAGCCAGAGCCCACTGCAAGCATCAGAAATACCCTGGCAGCCGCCACGCAGAGCCTGTGACCTGCTGAGGCTTTCAGCTTGACTGCCTCGGCCTACATTGTTTGTGTGATGATAGAAATGGTTAGGCAGTGGTCGTCTTTCACCTTTCCTCTCCACTTCTAAAATAGTCTGTCTGTGTCACTTACAGCACATCAGCTTGCTTGACTGCTTAGCACTGCGTGAAACGCTTCAGTCCAGTGCAACTGGACTTCCTGCTCCTTTGTCTTTACCTAATGGGAGCAGAATGCATCTATAATAATTGCTGTAGTTGGACAAGTAGGCTGTGTAGATATAAATCTAAATTATCCTGGGCTGGGAGCATCTGGGGAGGGATGCCTCCCCATCTTGGGTCGTGCTGCCCCTATGCCCGGCTGCTGGTGCTCTTGAGCCAGTCGACAGCCAAAGTGAAATTCCAGAAGTCATAGCTGTACACGTGGCAAACTCGTTCTTGGTTGTCTGGGCCAGGTTCCCTTCAGCTGAGCTTCTGTCCTCTTTTAGTTTCAACACTTCTTACCCCTGAGACACTGTCTTCTTTCCTAATTAATCTTTTAATTCTTTGTAGAGTCTGGACTTCCTTTCAATATCCTGTTTAAAGTGTTTATTCATCCGAGCAAGTTTCCGATCTTTCCTTACCATTTTTTCCGTCCTGCTTGGAATGGGAGTGTGAATAACATCTGCATTTTTCAAATGAGATATTTCTGTGTTTGAGCACAACCTTGCTAATTTCCTTGGTTTCTCAAAATTTACCATTCTGAGATCCTAAAGTCCACATTGCATTTACTTTTGTCTATTTGATTCTTCTCACTAAATTGTGACATATGCAGTAATTTTTGACAGTCAGCTCTTCTATCCAGACTTTGCTTCTCACTAAGGCAATGGCTAGAATAGATTTATGTCATGTCTTGTTTTTGAAAACAATCTATTTGATAATAGGAAAAAAGCTCTTGGGCAAATGTTTTGGGCAACATTTATCAAACAAGGTGAAAGAAGCGACATACTGTAGTGTCAGAAAGGGGAAAAGATATAATTTGTCCCATAGAGATGTAATTATTGTTCAATGAAATTCTTTGCATTTCCAACTTGTTATGCATTCACTCATGTTACTAGTTTGCAGCAGGGCTGAACTCACTATTAAAAGGGACTACAGGTTAGCCTAGACCTCTGTGTGCCTGGTGGTCTTTTGGTGGATTATAGGGATCTCCAAAACAGTTTCCATCAGGCTTTTGCACTCACAGTTGGTAGCCTGCCTGAGGACTAGGGAATGCTCTTGCCAATTCCTAGACTGCAGAGTCCTGGAGAGAAAAGAGGAGAGAAATGGTATTGAAGAGATGTGTGCTATGGAATATGTGCTTTCTTGGTGAGTACCTCCCTCTTTCTCATGTGGAGAAAGGTTATCCATGCCTTAAATAAACGCATTATTTTTCAGGAAAGCCAATATCCCATATTTATTTTAACCCAGTAATTTTAGGGCTAAGCTTAATATGCTGACACCACTGGAAATAGGATGCGTGTGGCTTGCACCTGGGGCAGAGTGGCTCATTAATAAAATTGTGACTATAAACTGTGACAACTTTTTCCATATGTCTGTTTTCATTATCATTGTGTATGCGTTCAAACCTGAGTGCCCAATGCCTGTGCTCAGCCTGCAGACTTATTGAAGCATAATAAAAGAGCACAATAAAAGTATGTAAAATCAGTAAGAGCAATACTATTAAGTGCACAAAGTTGGAAATGCAAAAAGGTTGAAGAGTTTAGAAATTTGGCCCACAACATGCATCATAAATGCGTTTGTGGGTTTTCTTCCCTTTCTTTCCTTGGAGATGTAAGCGCCTGTGTGGAAAACCTTCTCTTACTCTTTGCATTTCATTTCTTTCCATTACTGAAAGAAGTCCAAGTTCTCATAGTTCACATAAAATGGATTCAGTCCAGGGAGATCATTGCCCTGTTCTCATTGTTAATCTAGAAAGCTTCATACTTGCAGCATGTCGCTGTGCTGCGAAGAATATAGAGAGGGCAGAGGCGCCTGCCTGGAGGAGGAAGGGAAGCCTTTTCAGCAGTGATTTCATGCTGATTCGAGCATGAACGAGCTTAAAGCCAGGCCAGCCCAAACTGTTCTCACGGGCTGAGGGAGTCGATGTGGGAAGGAGAGCTGCTGGCCGTGGCCGCCGTGCTGGGCTGCCTCCGTGGTGGGACCATCCACCAAGCTCGGCTGTTCTCATCGCTGATCCCTGACCTGGCAGCCAGCAGGGAATTGCAGTCAGAGGCTATGAGACCTACCCAAAACTGAGTCATGCTGTATTTAAATTAAAATAAATATTTAGTGCGTGTTTTTCTTTAGGAACCTCTTATGTGAGACTTACTAAATGTCTGTGTTTAACTGGAGTGCAAACATAGCTTTAATTAGAAAGGATGTTTTTGCTTAAAGCTGTATGCCATCTCTGACTGGGATTTGTAACTGTTATTAATGGCTTTCCCTAATGACCTGATCTGAAGATTCCCAAACCACGATCCCATAGATCACTTCAGGTCTATGGAGAGCTGATACACTGTGACAGCTGCTGTTAGGCTTCTTGCCAGAGACCAAATCATGCAAAAAGCAGCTGAAAACACACAATGCCTCTCTCTCCTCCTGCTTCCAAGTAAGCAAGTGCTGTCTACTACAGACCTACTACTTATTTGTGAGTGGGAGGGAGAATTCCCAAGGACATCAAGGCTGTGGAGAAGTGGTCCCTGGTAGCTCTTTCAGGATTCATTGCCACATCTTTTCCTGTGATTTTTTTTTTCTTTTAATAAATGATGATTTATGTGCTTTGGTGTTGAATTAATACTTGATCCTACCCCCACTGGTACTGATAGCAAGGTGACTTCTGGTGTAGAAATGAACATTCTGGTGGTCAGAATACATGGAATGTCCCATATATGATCTCTCCTTAAATCCTGTATGGGGATGCAGAAGATGGATGGATTTACCTTACAAAGAAACTCACTATTTTGTGACTCTCAAGTATGATAGGTGTGTTGTTGTGTGTGTGGGGTGTGTGTATTTTTTGGGGGGGGTTCTTTTGTTTTTTGAGTGTGTTGTGTTTTTTGTTTTGTTTTGTTTTTTTTCTCCCTCCTTTCAATATCACAATGTTAAGTACCCCAGAACACAAGTTCTGGCCAACTCCTATTTCAATAAGGTTTTTGGAAATACCAGAGACATACCACTCTTTTTTTTTTCTTTTCTCCTTTTAAATTTTTTTTTTTCAGCTCCACACTTAATCCATATCAATTTTTTTGCTGTCTTATGAATTTTTCTTATTACTATTCTAGTCTCTAAGACTGGAGAGTGCTTCCCTGCAAATAAAAGGTTAATGTTTTTTCTGTGACTCAGGAAAGGAGAAGACTTTTTTTCAAATTGTGAGAATATTTATTTTTATCATATTGACAAGGATCCTGGGATGAAGCAAGCTTTTTTTCTTTTTTTATTTATTTTTTTTATTATTATTAAAGACAGCAGCTGGTCCCAGCCTCCAGGTTTGAAGTATTTTCAGTCTCATCTGCTTACAAGCAGCTGGAAGCAAGCCTATATGGGTTGCTTATTTAAGATGTTGATGTACTATCTATGGGGAATGCAGAACTGGATCTTACGAAAAGGAATATATTAATGTTGTCAGTGATGAGTTTTAATAAATTGAGCTTGCACTAAGGGCCTTTGAAAAAGTGCTTTACTCTGAAAGTCCTTTTGATCTTCTGCAAATAAAAATACCAAATGTTTGACCATGGCCAGATTGCCTTTGTAAACGGTAGTTTAGTTATTTTAGATTTGTTGGTTGATTTTAGTTAGTTATTTTAGATGAATTGGAAATAAATATCCCAATAAAAGAAAATTTTCAGGGGAGGAAGATTACTTTTACATTCTAGTTACTGGTAAGGGAAGGAATGCCTTTGAATAGCCAAAACCTCAAATAAGGACTGACTTATTCATGGTATATATATGATAATTTTCCCTACCCCATGCAGCTGGTATCTAGCAGCATAAAAGTCAGTAGCAGGAAAAAGATTCAGTTTGAAAGATGACCATCAAATATCTTCATTGACATGGTGTGTGTTGTTCAGCTGATGTATTGCTTTACAGAGAATATGTAGTGAGTGAGAAGGGATTATTTTCAGTTGAACTGTTTGCATGATAGAGGGAAGATGAGGCAGCAACAAAGTGGGTCAGGCTGAATACCCTATTCTTTGTACAGAATTTTAAAAAATTGAGATTTAGTGAGAAATGGGCAAGTTTAGCCCCTTCTTTCCTTGCTGTGTGCACATTCGGTGTTTCCTAGTTTTATTAAACTGGTAATTCTGTTTGGTATCTTCCTTAAATTCTCAACAGTTAACATGTATTCATGATATTTCCTTTAGGAAACTTTTCCTCTTTCCATATGCTAACTAGGGAGCTGTGAGCAGCACTGCTTCAAAGCGAGAGCAGTGCCTGGTTCCACAAGAATGACAGTGGTAGACA
>VZTL01015202.1:0-17665 GCA_013400535.1 Scopus umbretta
CTCGGCGCAGGGCTGGAGGGGCGGGCCCGGGCACCGGGAGCCGCTCCCCGGCCTCCAGGAGCTGCAAGATCTGTCAGTCTCTTCCTAATTTTCGTAGGTTTGGGGTTTGTTTGTTTGTTTTTTATTTTATTTTTTTACTGGAAGTGGTTTTGCGCTAAGCCTGTTTTATGCTCCCTCTCTTCAGGCTGAGGACTGGCTTTTGCTCATAAGCTGCGTGCCATGGTCTCTAGTAAACCCAGACTGTGCCGTTAAGCCCTGTGGCGCCTTGTGTCTCGTCAGCTGAAAATGAAGACTGTCTTAATGGTCGCAGAGAAGCCTTCTCTGGCTCAGTCCATCGCCAAGATCCTCTCGAGAGGTAGGAAAGAAAGCATGTGGGCTCAGTCCTTCTCCTTGTTGCTCTGCCAGTGGCAGGGTCGACATGCTCTGGAGTGCACAACCCAACAGAGGAGATAAATGTTAGTTGCCTAGAGGCAAACTGTGTGATGCAAACATTACCGGATTTTGCTGTAGATGAAGTGAGGTTGAGAAACACCCTGGTCAGTTATTTGGTTGTCTTGTGGTGGCTGCCACCCTTGGGAATGGTGACTTAGGACAGGCTGCAGCTCATAAAATAACCGGGTGACACTTCACATTCTGTTTATTTTTACGTGCTGATGCCTATTCAAGTCAAGAATAAAGGAATCTGTTTTTGATATTTCGTGTATCTGGAGTGTGTGTTAGTGCATATGGTTTCTAGAAAGTGCCAATCAGGTAGCGAGTTGCTGTTCTGAGATTTTCAAAGCTATATTAAATACTTTATAAGTCACGTGGAAAACAAAATGAGTTGACTATAACTGCACTGGTCTAGAAAACTAGCTGTGTTTTCATGAGGGTATCCTGATGAGAGAGAAAAGCTGGAGGAGATAATGGGTAGTTTCAATTGAAAATGAAATATGCTTTAAAAAATGTCTAAAGCGGTACTTAACTGAAATAAAAACTTAATCAATGAGTAGAAATTTGTGATCAGGAAGACCCTAGCTTTAAGATAATTTTGTGCTAAATAACTGTTACTTCAATAGTGGTTTGGGGTTTTTTTTAAATCCTGTTGATATTTATGATCTTATTTTCACAGGAAATATGTCATCTCGCAAGGGGCTGAATGGTGTGTGCTCTGTGCATGAGTACACTGGATCGTTTATAGGACAGAGTGCCCATTTCAAGATGACATCTGTGTGTGGTCATGTCATGACTTTGGATTTCATAGGTATTTGTTCATAAAATGTTTTAACTGATACAGCTTGTAAAACTGTCAAGGTCTTCTAATAGGAAAATACTCATTGTGGAAAGAATTCAGGAAGAATGTTAGAACTAGAGAGGAAAGTAGGATGAAAAGATCGCTCGTGGTCAGCAGTTCTTGATTTTTGTTTCTAGTTCTCTGGCTGACTTCTTGCATGACTCTGGGTGTGCTGCTTAAGTTTTCTGTGCCTGAATTATGTCCCTGGAAAATGAGGGGAGATGAGACTCAATTTGCTAGCCTGTTAAAGAGTTCTGGTGCTTTAGATAAAAGGTGATTAAGGAATGCAGAGTCCAAAGGGATAGTGTCTAAAGCACTGTAGCATATTACTGCAAAATAGAGACGTGGTAAGGATAACGCACAAGGAATCCTGTCAGTAACTTCCTTTGAAGTGTGGGACTAGTCATGTGACTACACTAGTTCCTCTAATGATAATGACCTGACAAGTTTTACGAGGACTAAGTTTTGCATTATTTACACAGTGCTTTGAAGAGGTCTGGTTTAATGTAATTACTAAGCAGTATTACTAACAGTTACTTCAGAAAAATGGAAATGAACAAATGTGTTGATATGAGAAGGTGACACAGGATGCTGCATGGCATAACAGGGCTCGAACATAGCTGTCCATAAGTAACGAACGGTAAAACAGGCTGCAGCATGTACATTATGTGTGCACTGCGAAAGCAAAGAAAAATAGCTCCCTTCCCTTAACCTGATCGATTAATTGTACAAATAGAAGGTGTTTTAATAGCTCATGTTAAAATTTCTGAAAGGTGTGTAGTATTTTTTTTTCCCTTCAGAAGTTTCAAACTGATAGCTGCAATTCACATAATGCTAAGGTGTCCCTTGATACACAATAAAGCAAGATGTGTTAGGGTAGAAAGCATTCCAAGGCAAATCTTGAAAGCCATGTGTTTTCCAAAGTAATGTTGTTTGTTTGTTTTAATGTATATTTAGAGCTCTACTTAATATACTTCTGCTTTTCAGGAAAATATAACAGCTGGGACAAAGTGGATCCAGCAGAACTTTTTAGCAAAGCTCCCACAGAAAAGAAAGAAGCTAATCCCAAACTGACTATGGTGAAGTTTTTACAGGTATTCTTTCTTACAAGATTTATTTGAGATACGTCTTTTTTTTCCCTTGGCATTCTTTTTCTTTTTTTCATCTGGAGCATATTCCATCTTCAAGGATTCATTATTCCTATTCTTCCTCTATTGGAGGAAGCAATGAGACCTATTTTTATCCAGTCAAGAAAAATAGTAAAATTATTCTGTGGTTCTGGAAAGCAATAAAAATCATTAATAAATTTGATAGAGCAGTGTAGCATTTTGCTATGAATTAGCCTTGCTTTAAAAAAAAAAAAATCTTACAGGTTAGCTAGCTTTATTTAAGAACCAGAAGTATAACCCTATCCAAGCTGTTAGGGTGGGTCAGTTATCTTCACTCTAGTATACGAAACTGAGTCTGTCTTCACCACAGATAGTTTTCTGCCAGAGCGTTCCATGTCCTTCAAAACATCATCTATCTTCTCTGTACTAAGGCAGGCAGGCCATCTGAATGCACTGCTGCTCACGCTGCAGGTTGTTGAATGTTTCATTTAGTAGGTCTATTCACCTGCTTCCCAAAAGTGGACAGTGTTTAGCAATACGCTGTACAATATGCTAGAGTTCTTCTAGGGTCGAAGAAAAATGAGTACTTTTCTAAATAAGGATTTTCTTCCCTGCAGGAAGCAGTTTTTTGTCAAGGTTAGATCTATTTTATTAATTTTACTGGTTCTTATACTGTCTGAAGTCTTTGCCTTGTTGAATTCACTTTTGCCATTGCCTTATGAGTTTTTTGACTGTCAGTATCGTGCTTCTCAAAATTGGAGCATTGGATGCATGTTTTGCTTCTAACAGCAAGTGCAAGGCATAGCTTGTAACAGCCTTTTTTAAAATAAGTCTTATGTTGGTAATTGTTCACTCTTCGCATGCGCCCCTCTGAGAGGAAAGCGGTAGTTTGGTTGCTTTTACAAAGTAGTATGTTCTGAAAGGTAAGTATATATGGTATACAAATGATTTCTGTCAGATAAATTTAGACTTCATGGTATCTTTATGAACTAGGAAAGTGGTTTTTTTTTTTTTTTTTTTTTTTTTTTAAATGATGTGGAAATTAAGACACAGAAAGGGGAAAGGACTGTGTCCAAGGCTGCACACAGACTATGGCAGTTTCAGGAGACTTTCACTGTTACAGAGCTATGCTGATTTTTTTTCAGGTCCTGCAGAAAAGCGTCTTACAGGCAGACTTGTGGTCCCATGAAGCGCAGCTTGCTTCTCTCTCCAACTGCTCTTTAAGTACCCACAGAATTCTTGTCACTTCTGCTATATTCTGCCAATTGTTTTTGCACCAAATAAATTATCTCTAGTACTATAAAATAGAAACAAAAAGTATACAGTTAGTGAGAAGGTAGGTCTTTTTTTGAATTGCTGAAGAACTGCGCTAATTTTTTCTCACAGGTGGAAGGAAGAGGCTGTGATTGCATTGTCTTGTGGTTGGATTGTGATAAGGAAGGAGAAAACATCTGTTTTGAAGTAAGATTTCAATTTTAAGACTTGCAATACCATAATATATTTGTCTGTGACATACAATACTATCACCATATTGTTTTATGGATATACAGTGAAATTCAAACTAAGTTGAATGAAGCTTTTAAAGGCACGGAGGGCCTTGGTGGAACAACTCATGCTTTTGAACTCTTAAACTGTCAGTTAAAAAGTATAAATCAGTTTCACAGCTTTTGCTCATCTGAGATGAACAATACAGTCTCTTAAACATTTGAACATTCCAGTACTTTGAGAATTCATCTGTATTTCACAGCTGGAATAGTTATTTTGCTTCCTTATCAAACTTGATCTCTGTTATCTTTTGTTCATTAAACAATTAGACACTTTTGAGCATCGAGGCTGCCTATAAGCGTAGGCTTAGCACAGGAATGTGGACTGTGCAAATAAAAGGTATAGAACTGAAACTTCAGTGTGCAAATATCTTTTTTTAACATTGTATTCCCGGAAGTCTACATGAAGAGTATTTTTTGGTTTTTGTCTAAAGAAGCTCATTTTATTAAGTAATTGTTTTAAGTTCTTTAAATACCACTGTATCTTAACTGGGCCCTGGCAATACATAGAATAAACCCAGAGAGAAACTGATACATGTTCACCAAAAGGTGCTGCAGCTGCGCTGGTGAATTTCTTTGCGCTTAGCTAAGAATAGTGCTTCGCTTCCAGCAGTTGCTGTTTAATAAATAAATCCTTCAGTTTTGCCAATTCTTAACACACTTCCAAGTGGATAGACAAATACTGCTTTTGCTTATCAGTTAGTGTATTGGCATGACATCTTTCTGAATTAAGAAAGTAGTTATGTGTCATGGAATCATAGAATGCTTTGGGTTGGAAGGGACCTTTAGAGGTCATCTATCAGCAAATATTTTGTGGAGAGTGAAGTTTTTCTTTAGAGAGAAAAACAGACTTAAGCCCTTGTCTTTCAAATACTCTTAAAATGTGCTTCTCATCTTCATTAGGTTCTTGATGCTGTTCTTCCTGTAATGAGCAAACCTCGTAGCACCGAAAGGACAATTTATAGAGCTAAATTCAGTTCTATTACTGACACAGACATCTGCAATGCCATGAATCACCTGGGAGAACCCAATCGCAATGAAGCGCTCTCAGTGGATGCCCGCCAGGAGCTGGATCTTAGAATTGGCTGTGCGTTTACAAGGTGACAGCATAAATTACAGATTGTTTTGTGAAAGGTTCAGGATTACTGCTTTGTCCACAAAATACGTCTCAGAACTCTAGTGGCTAATTCTGCTCACCAGACTGAACAATTGCACTAAACTGAACAATTGTATGCACAGACAAATGAAAAGAAATAAAAAATTGTGTTACGGCTTTGAGCTAGGTAAAGTACTATCAGCAACTATGGTATGACCTTATTTAATGATGTTCTCCCACATTTCTTTGGGAATAAACAGGATTCAGTGAAGGAAAGTAATTATGACTTAATTAGCTGTAAGATGATATTTCTCAGAATGCTTTTTCCCTAATGCCTGAATGATATAATAGATTACTCATATTTGTGTGTATAAGTTCATTAAAAATTTTGCTTTACATGGCAATGAGGATATTAATGTATTTGTTCCTGTTTCCCCCCCAGGTTTCAGACTAAATATTTTCAGGGGAAATATGGGAATTTAGACAGCTCCCTCATCTCCTTTGGGCCGTGTCAGACCCCAACACTTGGATTCTGTGTTGAAAGGCATGACAAAATCCAGTCATTTAAGCCTGAGACTTACTGGGTGTTGCAAGCTAAAGTAAGTTTTACAATACTTGTTTGTATATGAGGAACATATAAATGCATTTCTTTGGTAAAAATATATTTTCATTTTGTTCATTCATAAATTTGTAGCTGCTGACAAGAATTCACAATGCCTACAACTTACTCATTTGTTCTCATTCAGTTCACATGTGTGTTGCCACTCTCAAGAATGATTCCAGGATGTCAGTTTTGTGTTAAAGTGGTTATTGTCTTCTGCTTATAAGAATTCTTTAGTGCTAACCATCTAAGCTTAAACTCAGCCAAAAAGACTACTGAAAATGGTTTTCTTTTGTTCCCTGCGGTCCTTGGACTGACTGCATTGTTAATTTGAATCCAGGAATTAATTAGGCTGCCAACAAACATTGGCATTGCTGAGTATTGGAATTTTAAAGCAAATAAAATGCTCGTTGTGTTAATTGGCAATCGAGTCCTCTGAATACTTTTTTGGTTTGTAGCAGTTTTATAGCCTCATTGCTGTCCAAGCTCTGAGAGCAAACCAACTTGGTTTTACTGCTTGTGATCACAAGGATTTTTTTAAACAAATAAGGGATAGGTGGTAAAAAGTTGCCGTTTTTAGATTTTAAAATTTAAAAAATATGAAATCTAGTGTCTACTGTCATCTCTTTTCTGGTGTGTCTTGTGTGTCATGCTAGGAAATAGTTGGTGCCTGTTTTCAGAGTTTTGTGGTCTTCCATATTGCTTGCTTCATATTTCTTTTTGTACACAGGACTTAAACCGTGACCTAGTTACATTTTAATACAAATGATTGATTTTGCTAAGTCAAAATGGTAAACTTTGAATTTCTGCGTATTCTAGCTTTTACTGTTCTCAACACTTAAAAAAAAAAAGAAGAGTATTTCAGTTAACTGCAGGAATAATTCCAATCATGCCCCCTGAGTCTAGAACTCAGAGTACTCTTTCTTTTTCAAAAGCCCCTGTGAAAAAGAGTACAACTGCATGTTTGGAGCACTTGTGTCCTAGTACAGGTATTAATAGAATTTGCTTATTGGATTGTTGTTGGAAATGTACATTCTCACACTTCTAGTAATAGAACTGGTGGGAGTTAAGTTGGTGGTGGTTGTTGTTGTTGTCGGGTTTTTTTTGTCTAATAGGTAAACCCTGAAAAAGAAAGTTCTCTCACTTTGGATTGGGATAGAGTGAGGGTGTTTGATCGTGAAATTGCTCAAATGTTCCTGAATATAACAAAGATGGCAAAAGAAGCAAAGGTAATAATACTTACTCTAGTGTCAGTAGAGCCATATTTCCTGTAAAGAAAATACCATTTAATATTTAATTTGCTGCATATTGGATTTTTTATTTGTTTTTATTAAAGAAGAGTGAAGAATATCTGTATCTTGTTTTTTTACTTCATTCAGCTTTGTGTAAATGAGAATAAAGGGCAAGAGATTTTTTTACTGTAGTTCATATTATGCTAGTGTGGTCATCTCAGCAGAAGCCACTTAATACTGACTTTGGAGATGATCATCACTTGTGATAGGAAGTCTTCTTACTAAACCTACTAAGAAATACTGTTCAGATCTCTCCAAGCAGACCTCTTATTTCCCATGAGACATTGTATAAATCAGAATTTAATTACCTATATGGCAATATTCCTGCAGTTAAATTTTTAATCATGTGTATGGTACAGTCTTTATAGCCAATTAACTTCTAATTCTGCTCTGTTCAATATTTGTTTGACAGTATGTTTGGATTTAAGTGCTTACAGCCATCAAGGTTCAAAGACTGCATGAAGCTTTTAAAAAATCAGCATCTGTATAGTTAGGATCATTACTTGGAATAAGCACTAAATCCTTGTAGCACTGAAAGTACATGCTGCCGAGGTAAATGGGAAGTAAAGACAGCAATAAGCTACCTTGCTGTGTTCACAGTTACAGGCTGTAACTTTAGAATTTGGTAAAATTATCTCCAGTCAGATTTCCTAAAGTAAAAATGTATTGGTGGTTACTGTTTTAAGACAACAAAACAGCTATGACAATAATATATAATGGTAGGTAAGCCACATGTTTTTAAGTCTGATTGAAATTATACATTTAGCAGTTACCTAACTTCAAAACTTTTACTGGGAAAATGCTATTTTCTAGGTGGAATCTGTGAGTAAAAAAGAGAAGGTGAAGCAGAGACCACTGGCTCTGAACACGGTAGAAATGCTACGAGTGGCCAGTGCTGCTTTAGGTATGTGTAAAAGTTCAGATTTTCACACTGTTTTAAAGCAAAATATTTTTAACTTCTCAGATGAAATAATTAAGGACATATCAAATATAGATTGATACACTCCTCTCCCATAATACATCATTTTGGGGGAAGGATCAAGTTTAGAAAGCTTGTCAGAAGTGCAATGTTAGCTAAGATCAAGGTGACAGTGTCTTACGGAAAGGGCAAACTATGATTTATTTAAACGCTTTGATAAGGTATACTTCCAGGTGCAGCAAACAAATCATAATCACAGTGATGTGTAGATGATTTTTGTTTTCTCCTATCCCATCTTAGGAATGGGTCCACAACATGCCATGCAAATAGCAGAGCGTCTTTATACTCAGGGTTATATTAGCTACCCTCGAACAGAAACTACCCATTATCCAGAAAACTTTGACTTGAAAGGATGTTTGAGACAGCAAGCCAATAATCCTTACTGGGCAGAAACTGTGAGTACATGAAGCAAAACCTGTACTAACAGGTTATTCTCTAGTCTGTGTTTTAGAATATATCTTACTTGGTATATTATAACCTATATGTCTTCAGGAACAATAACTACCTGCAGTTGCTTTTATTTCTGGATGTTGTATTGTCATGGGTTTGATCTGAAAAGTTTCTTAACCTGCTAAGAGAGACCTGTTACCCACTTCAGCCAGTCTCTTTTCTCGCTCTTCTTTCACCCAGGTAAAGGCGTTGCTATCAGACGGCATTAATCGTCCAAGGAAGGGCCATGATGCAGGAGACCATCCTCCCATTACTCCAATGAGAGCTGCAACAGAAGCAGAATTAGGTATAGGCAAATTCAGTGGTGTTGGAACACTATGTGAGGAAATTAGTTCCTTGAGATACAGGAGCCAGTTTGAAAATCCCTGAGTTTCAAGAGAAGATACAATTATTAGCAGGAATAGCAGGAAGTGAAGAGAGAGCAATCTTTATCCTGACTTAAACTTCTGGTGACAGTGAAGTTCAGAGCTGGTCTGCTATTCAGTAATTGATCCTGGGGCCCGTAGTACTGCTAAGGAAAAGTAATAGCAAACTTAACAACTTAATGCCTACTTTCACTAGGAGAAATTTGTCCCAGAATAGTAGCTTCCAAGTGTTGAAATTTTACTGTATTTTTGTGCTTGAAAGTCAAACTTCAACTGCATTTTAATTTAGTCTTTATGGTTTGTGGGTTTTATATTAAAATGTAACAGTTGACTTTCTGTACGCTGTGATCCCTCAAAAAAGGATTTTAAGGTTGTAAAAAAGTGTAGTGAATGTATTGTTTATTAGGAATAGCTAAGATTGTTGTGGAAAACTGGTAACTTCTGTTTTTCATGAATCGGTGAAATAATTTCTGATAGAAAAACAAATGCTTTAAAACTTTGAGTAGTTGTACAGGATACTGAATGGCTGTGTCAGATTTTTTTTTTAATACACAGCAAGATGAAATATGAAACGCACAGGACTAAGAATTAGAAGCTGTTCATAGAAGTGTAATCTTTCGACTATTTGATTTCCTATGTGTAGATTGTGAATAAGGAAACTTTGCTTTGAAATTTAACCTATATTAGTGTTAATAAGTAGTATTTTAGAGTGATCTGTTGCAGGACTTTAAGCTGACCAGTGTGGCAGTTGCCACTAGAATCCCATTTTAGGTTTTAGATTAGGGAGTGGTCTTTTTAGCAAGAAGGTGTTTTTTTTAGCAAGAAAGAAAAGTCTTTTCTACTTTATCCTCTCATTCAAACACATTGCAAAATTGGGAGATGTGTTGGCTAAATTGGCAGTCCTTCTCCAGGAGCATCTACATGCATCTCATGTCTGTATGACATGATGATTCTAAAGGCAGGATATTTTAAAGGGGAAACTGGATGGTCTTTTTAATGTTATTTTCTTTTAGGTACCTGGGGAAATCTGGTACCTTTTAATGCAGATTTTATGTAGAGCTGCAGGACTTGAGTTTTGTGGGTAAGATGTTGTTTATCCTCAGGTGGAGATGGATGGCGACTATATGAGTATATAACTAGGCACTTCATTGCCACTGTCAGCGCTGATTGCAAGTACCTACAAACCACCATTTCTTTCAGTATTGGCCCTGAACGTTTTACCTGTATTGGAAAAGTGGTAACTTCACCAGGTAAGACAAATCAGGGAGTAAGTAGTTAGCTACAAATTTTTTTTTCCCCTATAAATACATTGGATGGATATAAAAGCGAAGCTCTGGGGGAAAGTGCAATTTTTCAGACATTTTTTGAGTTATCAAGAACCAGAGAACAAATCTTTGTCTTCATTTCCATACTTCAGTTACAATAGAAAAAGTCTTATTTTTCCTGTAGTAGTCTCAAAGATTTAATGCCACGTTTGCGTGCGTGAAGACCAGTCTTTTTATAGACAGCCAATGCCTTTCGAGGGCTAAAGTACAAAGGCAGATTTTTTTTTTTCTTGGGCCTCTGTAAAATGAACATAGCACCACCACTGAGATTTTTATGGTAAGCTGGCCCAGTAGTCCTTATTACGGTAATACGACTTACTCTTTGTATTTCCTTTTTAAGAAACTCTTCCCATCCATTCTGGCACTGTGTTTTCATTCAAGGAAGGTGTTTACTTTTTTTGTACATCAATGTGACTCAAGTCACACACAAAATAGTGTGTGATGCAGTGTAGTGGGAGATACCATCTTGTGATACTGTGTTGCCTCAGGTATTTTCTGCGTGGTATGGCAGACAGCCTCTTAACTTTGATCTGTATAATGTGGCCCATGTTAAAATTAGAAACTTATTCCTTGGCCTTTTGAAAGCTGTGAAGATAAGCTCTCATTATTTTTGTTTGTTTCTTTACCTCCAGGGTTCACAGAAATTATGCCATGGCACAGTATCCCATTAGAAGAGAGCCTTCCCCACTGTGAGAAAGGAGATCTTTTTCCAATTGGTGAAATAAAATTGCTGGAAAAGCAAACCAGTCCTCCTGATTACCTGACAGAAGCAGAACTTATCACTCTGATGGAAAAGCATGGCATTGGTAGGAACTTGCTTTATTTACATTGTCTTGTAATACGTTCACCATGAGTGCAAAGAGTACTTTCAGTATTAATTTGAATAGGTACAGTAACAATCTCTTTTTGTCCTTCAAACCACAATGCCTGTAGCACCTCTTAGCAGATGGTAGATTTTCTCTTCCTCCACGTTCCTTTCCCTTTCTTATCCTTATGCCTAGTTTCTGGCCAAAGCAGTATCCTTTCATAACACATCCTTGTCAACTTCTCTGTCAGAAAGAGCTGATATGTGGAAGAATGCACCTCCCCATTCTTAGGAATTATTTTCTTTACAGCCTGCTTCAGTTTTGCTGGCTCCAGTAGTCCTTACACATCTTATTATTCAATTTACCACAATACTACTTTTCTTTTTTAATCTGACTCATTTCCTTTGATGCATTTTCATAATTTTTTCTAGTCAAAACAAACATAGTCTCTTACTCCAGTGTGTTTTTCCAGAGTAAGTGATTGTGAGGGATAGGTGTCTTCCCAATAGTAATTCCTTGGAAGAGTTGAAAGAATTAAGGTTAAAACACATGTTTAAGACTTCTCAGAACTGCAGAGGACACAAGTTACTAGAGAGAGAAGTTATCCACTGGAAGTTGGGTAACGGTAAAAAGGTATCTGAATTTTTAAGCAGTCTCAGGAGCGCTGTAATTTGACATAAACCCAGAGAAGTCAGAAATTAGTAATTTGATGAAAACTTTGTTTTGTTCAGGATGAATATATTGTTTTCCTTTGTGTCGCAGGAACTGATGCAAGTATTCCAGTCCACATTAACAACATTTGCCAGCGAAACTATGTCATAGTGGAGAGCGGTCGGAGACTAAAGCCTACAAACCTTGGCATTGTTCTGGTTCACGGTTATTACAAAATAGGTCAGTTAAATGCTCTTCCCTTTCCATCCTCTTACCTTCTTTTCCTTTCATATGTCAAGGGCTGTTGTCACTGTATAAGTAGCATTTCTGTCTGAAATAATGCATCTCGGAAAACATTGCTAATCCCAAAGATGATGATAATAATTAAAACTTGTTTGTTTATTCTGATGGCAGTTTACATATGAACAGTTTCCTACCCCCATTTTTTGATCTTTCATTGATGCTTCTTTGTTGCTGTGGTCTCTGGTTTTCTGTTAGATGCAGAATTGGTTCTTCCTACAATCCGCAGTGCTGTTGAGAAGCAACTCAACTTAATAGCCCTGGGTAAAGCAAATTATCATCAGGTCCTGGAGCACACCCTTGACATTTTCAAAAGGAAATTTCACTATTTTGTGGATTCTATTGCAGGTAAAACTTTTTACACATGGAGTTCCCTACAATTACTTTATTACTGTAGCAAAAGTGCTATTAGAAAATACTGATATATTAGGTTCCTTTCAGAGGTTTAGGCTTGCTGAAAAGTTGTGTTCCAGGACTGGAAGTTTCCAGTCAAATCGAGTTGCTCTCCAAAAGGAAATGGACTGAATCATGGCTTCAAAACTCTATCTCAAATTTATTTTGTGACTGTGTAGTGGGGAGTTTTCAAAAACTCCAGACTAGCTGAAATTCTTACCCTTGTGTGTTTGTGCATGCTCACTGCAAAATGCTGTGTATGTAAAAAGCCTTCCTAAACAAGGAAGAGCATTGTGAATAAAATATTTTCATTCACACTTCTCCTTCACAGGTTCTGTAGATGATTTTGTGCAAAATTGCCTCTTAAAAGCTAGAATTCTAACATAAATGTGATTCTCTCTTTTGCAGGTATGGATGAGCTGATGGAAGTGTCTTTTTCACCCTTAGCTGCCACGGGTAAACCTCTTTCCCGCTGTGGTAAATGCCATCGTTTCATGAAGTATATTCAGGTAAGTTCACCTCATGCTTGGAATCGAAATTTCACTTGCTAGGGGGCATTGAGTAGAAACCCCTTTTCCATTATTTAATTTGGATCCAAATATGGTTGTCAAGAGTGCCTTTCTAAAACAGAAAGCTTGATGGAGTTTTTCCGTGGGGAACAAACCAGGGAGAAGAACCAGTTGGATTTACTGCAAGTTTTGAACTCAATTGACACTACAGTTGTTCAGGAGACTTGTATTCTATTTCTAGGCCAAACCAAGCCGTCTGCACTGCTCTCACTGTGATGACACATACAGTCTCCCACAGAATGGTACCATTAAACTCTACAAAGAGTTGCGTTGCCCCCTAGATGACTTTGAGCTGGTGCTGTGGTCGTCTGGATCCAGAGGAAAGAGCTACCCACTCTGTCCATACTGTTACAACCATCCTCCCTTCAGGGACATGAAAAAAGGTAGGAATTCTGTAAACATGGAGGGATCAACCTCACTTGAAATAAATTAAGTGTGGTCTATACAGTGTGCTTTTTAGTAGTTTTTAATCAGTGTTGCTTAATATAAAGTGATGTTCAAATGAGAATTCAGATACCTAAAATTCATGTCAAATTCTGACCAAAATATATTAGTTAACTAATTTCTGAATACTTTTTTTTCTTTATAAAAGAAGTAAGAAATTAATTTACATGCATGCACAGTAGGTAACCTTCGTAACACTCTATATGCAGTAAAAGACACTGAGATTTTGACAAAATGGAATATGCTTGGTATGGCTAGGACTATAGATCAAGACCACGTCTTGAGAGTGTTTTGATACTGAGATAGATGGTATGTCAAAAGCTGTTGAAGGATATAAGAGGGGCAAAAGTTGCAGTTAGTTTGGTAACTGTGAGACCAAAGCTTGCTTAAAGTAGTGCTTTGAAGCTCTGAGTATCAGGAGCTTTTTGGCATCTTTTTATTACAATGTTTAATTAAAAATATCTTGTACTAACAGTGTATAGTTAACTAACTGCTATTTTACACTGATTAGGAGCCATATATTTAATTGAAAACATAATTAGTTTTCATCACTAATGTGTCCAAACTGCCTGTACTGTACAATGGCAGTATCTGGCAATTCTGAAAAGCACTATAGAAAAATTTTTGAGCAAGGGATTATTCTGAATCTATGAAAAGGCACGTTGCCCTTTGGGGAGTGGTTCCATTCTTTTAGAAAACCTACAATATACTAAGCTGTCTTTGACTTCTGTGTCTCACTTCCTTCAAACTGGGTAGTGGGGGTAGTGATTTATAAAAGGTTCCTCGTAGTATGGTTTTACTCTTCTTCCACCAGGAATGGGCTGCAATGAATGCACCCACCCCACGTGCCAGCATTCTCTCAGCATGCTTGGAATTGGGCAGTGCGTTGAATGTGAGAATGGGGTTCTCGTGCTAGACTCGACATCAGGTCCCAAGTGGAAGATGGCGTGCAACAAATGCAATGTGATTGTGCACTTCTTTGAGAACGCCCACAAAGTCCGAGTGTCACCAGAGACCTGCGACTTGTGTGATGCAGCCCTTGTGGACGTAGATTTTAACAAAGCCAAGTCTCCTCTACCTGGTGATGAGACCCAGCATTCAGGCTGCATATTCTGTGATCCTGTGTTTCAAGATCTGGTGGAGCTGAAACATGCAGCCATGAGGCACCCCATGCACCGTGGGGGACAAGGAAAAAGGCAAGGTCGAGGAAGAGGTAAAGGCCGGAGGCCTGGAGGAAGACTCAATCCAAAGAAACCCAAGGACAAAATGGCAGCTCTGGCTGCTTACTTTGTATAATAGCCACACAACAGAAAAATAAACTTCTTATAAAAATTTGTTTTCCTTTAAGTTCATTTTTAAGTATTTTTGATCTTCGCTGCTTTCCTGTTCTTAGAAAAGTTAAACACCTTAGATTGTTGTATGCCTTGATTTAATTACAAAACAAATTCTACTGGATGATCAGTTAGTAACTGAGTAAGCCTTTAAGCTTTTAGTTGGAATTCATTGGCCCAAGTAGAGCTCACAAACAGTAGGGCGACTCAAGAAGTCTACATAGACTGTTACCTGTGGCTGATAGAAAGGAAATGAAATTTCCCTCTTCTGTCATTTCTGGGGCCTTTCTTAGTGATGCAAGTGCCAGGAATATAAAAGCTGATTAAGATCAGTGTTATGCTGCTGTAGTCTTTAGGTGTGGAATGACACTTGTTCGATTTGACTTTGAATCTTCAAAAATAATAAATGATTAGTAGCTTTTTAAATTTTTATTAGATTTTTTAATTAGTAAATTTTAAAATTACATCTACAATAGCAAGAGCACTACTTCAAATCTGTCGCTCTGCTGCATAAGAGAATAATGCCAAGAGACATACAAAATGGAAATGATAAATGTGAAGGGGAATAGCTGCATTGAGCAGTGATTCCCAAATTATGGTCTGTACAGCTGAGTTAGTATCTTTTGGTCAATGGGTCCCGCTTAAATGAGACCTCCTTCTGCTGGAGCTCAGATAGAGTATGCATGCTTGCTGCTCTTTTCCTCTGTGTTCACACAGCTGATCCTGCCTGATCAAATACAGTTTGTACTGCTTGTACCCCAAGTTGTCATTTCAATGTCAGTTAGTTTTGTTTGCAAAAGGAGGGTATCCTCATGTTTTTATATGGAGCTGTATCTAACCACTGTGGCACTGGGTGCCACGTTACAAAATCTAATTGTACAAATACATAATACTTTCTCCTTTCCTTCCATGTGCGCATAGCTGATCATATCTGGTCATCTGATCAAGTGCAGTTTGTATCATCTCTACCCCCAAAACAGTTTCAGCACTAGTTATGGGTGGATGGGAGGATGCCATCGCAGTTTTACATGGTGCAGAGGCTACTGTGTTTGAACACAGACTATGCAGAGAGCAACTTGACACGTCATTCACTGGCAACAGAAAGGAAAGACAAGTCCCTGCAAAAGGTAATGTACAACTCTGTTGTTTTAATTGGCACAGTGTGTGCATTTACTGAACAAAAGAACACAGATGAAACACCACAGCCCCAAGCCTGTTCCTCTGATCAAATGTTTATACAGTTACAGCTCAAACATGGGCTATGTTTTAATAGTATTGCTTAAAAGACCCAGCCGTAGGTAGAAGTTTCTTTTTGTAGTTCTTGTTTGCTTGTTTGTTTTTTTTCCATAAATATTAAATGTTCTTTCTGGTAAAAACAAACTGTCGTTGCATGTCCCTTAGCCTGGAGTGAGTAGCTTCTTTTCATGTTTTAAAAGTTATCTTCTTGTAATGTCTCAGAGCCATAAATCTTAGTATAAGCTATAACAGCTTTCAGGGTGCTTGTATTGATTCACTTGTTCAAGTCCTCTCTTACCTCTGTAGCCTGTTTTGGTACACTAGGATATGGCTCTGAAAATACTTGTGTGCTCAGCTAGCTTCTGCTGTGTATGACACTGGCTGTTGGCTGGGATTTCTGTGATACTTAGAGATGGCAGCCCTACAAGTGTGGGAAACCTGTCATTAGTCATTCTTTGTGGGTTTTGAGCTGTGTGAGAGCACTTTCCTTTCTCCAAGCATGGCTTTTATTTTGGCCATTTGCAGAGAAACTTTTGCTTGTAAAATCTCTTTGCTGTATTAGCCCCAGTGGAAACAAATTGCTGGGATCTTTCCCTCAAGTGCTTAGAACGAGCCCTTTACGTGTTCTGGCAGATTTCAGTGGCTTTCTTGTAACTACTGCAAATGGCAAAGTTCTTTCTGATATAGATACATTCGTAACTGTGAACAGTCATTCAGGACCATCGGTGCCTATGCCTGAGGAATGAAGGCATTGGTTTTGTTCTGCAGCAGCTGCCACAGAAGCTTGTTCTCCCTCTGCAGCCAGGCAGTGCAGGGTGGCCACGGCCTGGGAGAAGGCCCTGCAGTGCAGGAGGTGCTACAGTGGGCTCTCGGTGCTGTGGCCTGACACACAGGTTGGTGGCGTCAATTGTCTCCGGAGTGGAGTGGAAAGAGTGCAGAGGTGAGAAGCGCTTTCTGTTTCTACTTAGAGGCATATTCCTGGGATTGCTTTAAAACGTACAAGAGAACAAGAAACTTCTTAAAACAATGAAGTCCCTGGAGATGTGTGTCTTAACACTAAGGTGAGCGCTACGTGGCTCATGTCTACGGTTCTTACTGGAAAAAAGAAAGGCATTATGGCTAATGAAATACATCTACTTTCAGTTTATATTCCATGGGAAAAGCTCAGGGGAAAGCTTTTATTGTTTAGGAAGTTGCCTTTGAAATAGCATCATTCACTCAAGAGAGGAGATTGATTTGGCTCCCATAGCTGATGAAAGAAGAAAAACAAATTGATCTATGTGATATGGCTGCACACTTGTCCCTGCTGAGATGACACTAGTGTACCCTAGGAAGCTTGCTTTTGTCAGCCTGGGGAGAGGGAAGCAGCAGTTGANTTTTAAGGAGGTTGTGATAAAAAAAAAAAAAAAAAAAAAAGTGTATTGTGTTTGCCAGCTTGTTCAATAGAATGGGGATGGAACATGAGCTAACACTCTGAAGTAGAGATGTCTGAGAAAGAGAAAACAAGAACTCAAGGTACTGCAAATGCTTGCAGCAATATTATTTTGCTGGACATGTACTAGTGCTTCTGGATAATGTGTTCTCTGTCCTGGCTTTGCAAGATCTGATATTTTATTCCTTCCTCCTCTAAAAATGCTCTAAAAATTACATCCAGTTACCCCTGACAGATATTATAATCAAAGGACAGATTCCTTATCACTCTCGTAATACCTGAAGTAAAAAGGTTTTTCTAGTTGTGCATGCTGGAAACTGCTGCTGTTTGGAAGATAAACACATGTCACCCGTTCATGTCTACATGTTCGAATATTGAAAAGGAGATGGGGAATAGAGATAGCACTAAAGACGTCATCATTTGGGGGAAAAGAATTTTGAGGTTTGTTTTTTGGTGTCGTTCGCCGCCC
>VZTL01015202.1:27744-52476 GCA_013400535.1 Scopus umbretta
CCATATCCATTTCAGATGTGTTTCTTGCCTGACCTTTTAAAAGGTTGGCTGTTAGTGTCAGTGTGATTATAAGCAGGCATTGTTCTTTTTAACTTGGGCAGGAAAGGAACTGACTCCCCTAAACATATTAGCCTGGAAAAAAAAAAAAGCCAATTTCTGCCTTTCTTTGATGCGATATGACTGCAGCTAGCACCGAAAGGACTGCAAACAGTTGCAATCTATTTGAAGTACTGAAATAACTCATTAAAGTAGGCCGTCAGTGCTACAGAATGCGTAGCATAAAACATGCTTCTGTTAGCAGCCTGCTGACTAGCACAATGCTTTCTGTTTGCTGCCACAGGAGGTACTCGTACATGGCTGTGAGGATGTGACAAGGCCTCTTTCAGAAATACAATGGCAAATGTGTTTCATCTTGTCACTGGGATCTAAAACCTCATGGTCTTCCCCTCCCTGCTCTTCTGTATGCAAAGAAAGATTCATCTCCCTTGAACCTCTGCAGAGACCAGTTACTTCTGCCATTTCTTACTCTGTAGCCAACCAGTTTTATGCAGGATTTCCTAAATGTTTCTTGGTGAAACAAAGTCTTGTCCTTGACTTGCTACAGGTGCCTTAATGTGTTCGTTACTTTGGTTGTATAATTTGATACTTTGTGGGTATTAAACACTCCATGAACAACAGATGAAATGCTTTTTATGGATGTCCACACTTATTCTTCATTGTGCTCTTAAAAAATGTCTGGAATGTGTGTTATGGACAGTAATTATTAGTGCCTGCCGTGGGAATATAGTGAATATAAAAGAGTTATTTTCTAGGAGCCCAAATTTAAAGTTGAATGGGGCTTATTTATGTAGACATTCAAAAGCAGTACAGCAAGTATGTGCTTCCTATAAAGCATGTAACTCGCATAAAGTGTTGAGCAAAAAGGAGAAGGTGTGCAGATCATATCGCGTTAGTGTCTTCTGGATGCTTACCTAAAAGCCTCAGCTGAATCACAAGTCTTGGGGTCTTTTCTTAGCCTAGTCTCCAGTGCCAACTCTTTGCACCTTCTTCCTGGGCGATTTCTTTGGGGAGCTTCAATCAGGAGAAACCGAGTGTTAAAGGGCTGTAGGTTAGTACTGAGCATGACTTTTCTTGTGGAAAAGTGGGAAGGGAACTGCCGTCTAAGTAACCTTTTGGGAGATTTGCATGTACCACAATGCAGAGATGCTGATACTGTCTGTGGTGAGATAGTTGACTGCAAGCAAGAAATGTTGTGCAGTGAGTAGAAACAAAATGTTTGCATTCAGAAGCTAGAAATGAAGGTAGCAGTTCCCATCCGAGAGCTCAAGAGAAGGAGGTACCATCTGTGACTGGAGTGTGAGGCGACAGCTTGAAACCGTGATTCATATGCTTCTTCCTCTTTGCATTCCTGAGAATGCAGTTGTGTAACTGAAGATCTTACTAAATATTTGTATGAGTAAATATTGAACATATGGCTTCTTCTACTAGTTTACTAATGAAGTTGGAATTACTGATTCTGTTTAATGCTTTCTAATTCTGAGGTCACCAGCCATAAACAGTGAGGTTTGTAGCTCAATTTAAACTAACGCAGTCTATTTTGCTTCCCCTTCCTTTTCTTACCAGCAGAGGTGTTTCACCACTTCTTGCAGCATCTTTGATCCATGCTGCAGTTGATGAAGTTCTCCAAACAGACTTGACTGAATTTAAGCAGCAAAGTGTGGAAACAGAGGGAGAAGGAGATGAGGAAAGGTTCACCTGTAAGTATACTTTTTTTTTCCTTCTGTGGTTTTCCTAGAGACTGTTGGAAGACTAAAGTATTTTTAAATGTTTCCCAGAATATTTGGTTAGGCTGTCTGGCAAGCAGCAGTGAACAGAACTCTATTTGCTCCTGCTGGGTATCTGGGGGATGAAAGGTAGCTATGCTAGTTTTGTGGGCAAGATGCAAACGTGGTGTCTGGAGCCCGGGACTGATCACGTGGCTTGGCTTTCTGGAAAGGGAAGAGAGTTTGTGTTCCCAAAAAGAATTATTAACTGTGTCCACTGTGCTTCCTGAGCTGGTAAGAACTTGTCTTTTTGTCACTGGATAATTTCACTTAAATTGAACTGGTTCAGTTCCTCTCTTAAGTTGATAACCTCTTATATTTTTGAAGTGCCCTTTTCTCTTTGGTAGACTGACCTTAGCTAATTACTCCTATGTTTTAACATTGCGTCATCACAGTTGCTATTGTGCAGCCATGCTGACACCTTAAACTTATCCATATAAAGTCTTGCTTTTGTCTGTTCTTGGGACCAGATTTTGGGCCCTCCACAACCTGAACATCTTGAAACTCCAGATCTTTCTCTTGGCAAGTTTCTCAATAGTCTCTGTCTTTATCAATTATTTCTTCTCTTCCCACCCTTCTCTATAAAGAGGGGATGCTGAGGGATGAAGAACCTGATGCATGTGTCTCCTGCCTGAAGCCTGCATTTTCTCCTTAGTGAGAGAACAGACCTTGGTGACCGAGTACTGGGTTTGTGCCTTATGTAACAGATGGTCCTATTGCATTTACATGCTGAAGTGTTTAACATTAGACTTAACCAAACTTTCAATCCCAGTGCAAGAATTTAAATGGAGCAGGATGCAGGCAGAATTGAAGATAAAAATGGAGAAGAGATGTCTTAGGCAAACTAGTTTATCCTGTAGGGGGAAATAGTCTCCCTTCCATTTCTCTGGGATGACTTGAAAGGAAGTTCAGCGCGCCCCAGAGGATGCATCTCCAAGTAGAGCTCTGGTAATGGCCAGGATATGACACTTTCCAGAAGCCTATTCCAGTATTCATTTACAAGTCTGAAACGGCAGGAGGGGTAACACAATTAAGTCTTGCTGCACCCTGAATATTTCATTCCTTGCCTTAATGTTTGTAGCCTTTATATGTCTGGAGAGATTTAGCGGTCTTCAGCACTTTGCATGGGAAGAGTTGACTTCGCATCAACTTGGCTGGGGTCTAACCAACATGTCCTGGCTCTCCTCCTCCAGTACGAGGAGGAATGATGCAGTGGTCAGCGTTCACAGGGAACGTGAGCAGCGGCATGCGGGACATCAGCAAACCTGCCTCCAAGGTGGGGGCGTGGCGAGGCTGGACCAGGCTCTGCTGGGGCCTCCCAGCACCTCCATGTAGAACCAGCTTGCGAGTGTGTTCCGCAGACCTTCAGAGATTTTCATGGGTGCCTTTTTCAGTCTCCCCAGAGTGCCCAATTTCCACACTCGGTGTTCTATTGTGTGTGTCGGTCTGTGAACAATCACATTGACTTCACTGCAACTAAGCTAACCTGGAGCAAGACTCTGCCTGAGATGAGGAGCTGACAAATAAGAGCTTTGTGTGACTAGATCACTGCAATTGTAAGATAATAAGGAAGTACAGGCAGCAGTGCTGGAGCATGGCTTTGTGCAGGGGAAATTGAAGGAGATCAAGGTACTGATCTTCCATAACTAGAAGCTCTATATTATGTTTCCAGCAATAACCGTAAGGCATGTGGTAAGATATACTGTTATCAAAAGTGATATAAAAGCATCTTTCTTATTGTCTCCCTTATATCAGAGAGAATTGTATCTTACTGTGTTATGACTTTGTGCTCCAGTGTATCTTTCTTTGCTATCACTCAACCTTTATAGGAAACTAAGGAACAGCATATTGTAACCCACATATGATAATGACATAGGTTTTCAGCACAAATATTTCACAAAGCAGCTGGAAACTGGTCATCAGAGCATGTTGCAGTCAGTTTGCTGGGGACTCTTCATCAACTCCCATGTAATTACCTTTGAAGGGAACTGTAGCAGTAATATAAGATGTGAACTGCTATGTATTTGTGAGCCTAGGACTATAATTCCTAGTTCTGGGTCTTCTGAAAATCTTGGGCCCATGGAACTTCAGTTAATGAACCTCATTGGAATGGCTAAGAAAATATGTTTAGAAACAATGAGTAATGAAGAACTTGATAGGACAGGGATGTTGTCTTGGTCACAAGCATCTGATGTCTCTGGAATCCTGTATGGTTACATTATACTGGTGATGCTTGCACAACAATTCATGCTGCTTTTTTACTCTAAAGGCCATAAAGATATAGGATTTGAGTCTACTTTTAAGATAGCGCAGGCAAAGTTAGAAAATCCTTGCATGAGTTCCATCCTGAACTAGTTCAGGTTCTCTCCTACTACTCCTAGTTGAAAAAAGCCCCAGAACCTTCCCCCTTCCCTGTTCTGATGGTTGAAACCTTCTTTAATTTCCATTTTATATATTCCTGTCTATTTTATGGTTTTTTGTTCTTCTGTCACCATTGTCATTTAGATCAAATTGCTATTCACCATTCCCCTATTGAACATTATGGAAATCTGCTTACTATTCAGGTACTTGCATTGCCTAATCTCAGCAAGGAATATCTACTTCAAAGGCATTAATTTCTCTGTTCGTTTGGACTGTACTTGCTTTCCCTATCCTGTCATTGCTATTACATCACTTTAACTGTACAACTAGGAAGAAAGTTGTTCCTTGTGCTACAGCACAGTACGGACTCTCTCTTCCTGCACTGCAATAACAACTCTGGCAAAAAAGCATTCTTGGAATGAGAGAGAAGTGATTATATAAAAGCAAGGTATGTATGTGTATTGGGTTTGCATGGCAAGGTTTTGGTAGCTGGGCTCTACAAGGGTGGCTTCTGTGAAAAGCTGCTAGAAGCTTCCCCTGTGTCCGATAGAACCAATGCCAGCTGGCTCCAAAATGGACCCGCTGCTGGCCAAGGCTGGGCCAATCAGTGACAGTGGTAGCACCTCTGCAGTAACATATTTAAGAAGGGGGATGGGGTAGCAGAACAAAACAGGAAGATACAAACTGCAGCTGGAGTGAGGAGTGAGAACATGTGAGAGGAGCGACTCTGCAGACACCAAGGTTAGCGAAGAAGGAGGAGGTGCTCCAGGCACCGGAGCAGAGATTCCCCCGGAGCCCGTGGTGAAGACCATGGTGAGACAGGATGTCCCCCTGCAGCCCATGGAGGTTAATGGTGGAGCAGATAGCCACCTACAGCCCGTGTAGGACCCCATGCCAGAGCAGATGGACGCCCGAAGGAGACTGTGATCCCGTGGGAAGCCTATGCCTGAGCAGACTCCTGGCAGGAGCTGTGGGCCCGTGGAAAGAGGAGCCCATGCTGGAGCAGGACTTGTGACCCTGTGGGGGACCCATGCTGGAGCAGTCTGCTCCTGAAGGACTGCACCCTGTGGAAGGGACCCATGCTGGAGCAGTTTGTGAAGAACCGTAGCCCATGGGAAGGACTTGCATTTGTGTTGGAGTTTGAGTTCATGGAGGACTGTCTCCTGTGGGAGGGACCCCACACTGGAGCAGGGGAAGAGTGTGAGGAGTCCTCCCCTGAGGAGGAAGGAGCGGCAGAGACAGTGTGTGATGAACCGACCGCAACCCCCATTCCCCGTCCTCCTGCACTGCTTGTGGGGAGGAGATAGGGAGAATCAGGAATGAAGTTGAGCCTGGGAAGAAGGGAGGGGTGAGGGGAAGGTGTTTTAAGGTTTGGTTTCATTTCTCGTTACCCTACTGTGTTTTGATTGGTAATAAACTAAACTGATTTTCCCAGAGTCGAGTCTGTTTTGCCTGTGACAGTAATTGGTGAGTGATATCTCCCTGTCCTTATCTCTACCCATGAGCTTTTTATATTTTCTCTCCCTTGTCCAGTTGGGAAGGGGAGTGACAGAGCAGCTTTGGTGGGAACCTGGCATCCACCAGGGTCAACCCACCACAGTATGTGTGCCTGTATGAGTACCACTGTTTTATGTGGTATACTGCAGAAGAATTTCTGGTGTTAAGGTACTAAATCCTACATCGGATCTCACAAGCTTAATATTTAAACAGCAATGTGTGTCCAAGTCTTCTGGTCAGTATTAGCCAAGACATTTACAAATATGTAAACTAATAGCTGTAGACAAGGCTGTCTAAGATGCTGTCCTATTTAATTATATTTGTATATGGGATAACTTAATATTTAAAGGTTTTAATATCTTGCCCATTCACATCTGCATACTAAGCAAACCAAAAGTACTTTTGGTTAATATGTAGTGACTGCTAATCAAAGATTTGTGTTTAAATTTGAACTTTCAATTCTCCAGGCCCAGAGATGTATCTGAAGCTGGCCATCCAGTGTTGCTGAGAAAAAGAAATGCTTGAGAACCAGGAGTTATAAAAAGGAATTATGAGGAAGCTTTAATGCTAGCAGTGCTGGCAGGAGTCAGGATAAAATAGAAATAGGAAAGATAGATCATGGACTGCAGTTCTCTAGGAAACACATTAGTGACCAGCAAATTACTTTTGCTCTATAAATTATCTTCTAAATGTTTTTTGAAATTAGTTGATTTAGCATTGAGGCAGGGTTCTTAACGAAATAACAAAACTTTAAGTTATTAGCTGTTCTGAGAGAGACTGCATTGCAAAGCTAGACACAATGCCAAACACCAAACTATTCAGTCTGATGAACAATAAGTTTGGATTAATTGATCTTGGGGACCTATCCAGAAAAGGAAATTGAGTGTCTGGCTGGAGCTTTTCATGCTATGCTCAATGGGTGTTTACAGTTCTGCTTTGTAATGACAAAGCAGGAAAGTGGCGGAAGTGTTCTTCTGTCCCTTTAGTTCCTACAACCACGTGTATTCAAAAAGATAAAGACAACAGCTTAAAATTCTAATCTGCTCAGCTCAACTAGGAGTTGAGCTATTGACCTTAGCAAAATATTCTTAGACTTACTTGTTTCAGTGGAAGTGGTTCAGTAGGACGTAACCTGACCCAAAGCCAGTCTAATGCTTTTTCAACCCTTGTGTCCAAGGCAAGAACAATCTCTTCTCTTGAAGGCTTTTCTGCCTGTTTGATTATTTCCTTTTTTTTTTTTTTTTTTTGGTAGGGGGTAGGGATGCACTCCTACCAGTATATCTTGGGGATTTTATTTATAATAATAACATTTGTGTTTCATATGCTAGATTGATTTTTGGGTCTTTGTTGTGATTTTTGTAATGTAATCACCTAGTTGATAAGCCTCTGTTTTGAAAGTGAGCTAGCAAGTAAAGAAGCTGGTGTTATCCTTAATGTTATACTGTTTTCCATTGCAACTTTCTCTCCACATTATTCTCTCAGGAGTCTATTTTAATTCTTGCAGAGCCTGCAAAGGCAGAGTGCTGAATGTGTGTATGTAGCTCTAAGGAAAGAAACTTGAAGGAAAGACAGGCCAAAAGATGAGGTAATGTAGGAAAGAGGCACACAACTTACTGTTTTGTCTTTGTGCTGTCAGTGCTGGATGGAGAATCGTTGCAGCGCTGCTTCTTTAACAAGCTTCGGGATGTTTGCTTTGAGTGGCAGAAGCAGTTGCCACCACTGAGACCACTGAAGCGGTTCCTGCTTGTTTCCATCCACGCCATCCGTAACACTCGACGGAGAATGGAGGACCGCCATGTTCTGCTCCCGGAATTCAATCAGCTGTTTGGTTTATCAGTAAGTCTGGACAAAACGGGGGAGGCCAGTTTGTTAGCTTTTCAACAGTCCTGTAAACACAATGACCTAGGGATGGATGATCTGTGAAATGGTAAGAATTTGTTGCCACAAGTTATTTATCATGTCTGCGCTGGAGCAAGGACTTACTGACTCTGATTGCTGGGGGCTAACTACTGCCCTGATGATGAAGGATCTTGTGACCTTAGGTTTCATGCCATAAGTGATTTAGGGAAGTGGGAATTTCGCCTATTGTTGTGTTGCTGGAGTCATAATGTTCTTGTGACTGAGGTAACTGATACATTAAGAAGAGAAGGGGGGACAACAGCAGTTGTACAAGTGCCAATTAACGAAGCTGCAGTGGGACTGCATAACCAGCTGTCTGCTGTTTCAATTCCAGATTCTTTTTAAGGATATTAAATGACTAACAGCAAACAAAGAAAAGTAATTCCTCTGTGAAGTACCTATTTTATCCATTTTGCACATGGGTAAACTGGCTTAAATTGCCGTTACCTATGCGACGTTGTATGGAAGAAACCCCAGAGTAAAGGATCTTTGCTTGCTGGTACCAGTCTACGAGCTTTTTTGTTTTTGAACACGAATATGTCTTCCTCTCTCTCCCTCCCCACAAAAGGACGACATTGATCGCGCTTACTTTGCGGTATTTGACGGCCATGGTGGAGTGGATGCTGCCAATTATTCAGCAACCCATTTACATGTAAATGTTGGGCTACATGAAGAGATTATTAAGAATCCAGCTGAGGCCTTGAAATGCTCTTTCCAGAAGACAGATGAAATGTTTCTTTTCAAAGCCAAAAGAGAGGTGAGTGGGTAAAGGTGAATTCCATTGTATGTAAATAAAACTGAGAACTGTTGGACAACATGGTATTATCCAGAAAATTCTGGCAGTACAGTTTCTTTGAATCACTGATGACTTTATGAAATTATGCTACATATAAAGGTTTTCTTTGATCAGATTATTTCTTTTTTCAAGGAAAACCAAAATGACAGTGCTTGTAAATTCAAGATGAGTGACCAAAAAGAAGTGTTGAGTGGTTTAAATGATCCTGACATACCAATTATTTGAGAGAACACTCTGCTGCCTCTTTGCCTAAATTAGGCAGCCTCTAGATATTCTGTTGTCCTACCTCTTACCTGGAAAAGAGCTTTCTCTCTTCCTGATAATATAGTGACTATCATCTTCTTTCTTGTCCCACCATTAATGTCACAGGTAAGATGAAACATGTATTCTATGATTTAAATCAGACTCTTCAGTTCATTAAGTTTATTGATCAGCTTTGAATCAAGTTGGTATGATGAATGTCCTTTCTTCAAATCTACATAGTGGGAGGATGATTTATTATACAGTTTAATGAGAACTCTTTTATTATAGACTTGATATAACTTGATATAGAAGTATTCATTGTTAATATCTTAATTTCTGTCAATGAGGTACAAAAGAGGGAACAGCATCTTCATGATGTCTGACTCTCACTAATCTTTACAGGGAATCTAGGACAGTTAGGTTCCTTCCTATTTTGACATTCTTACTTAAATACCTAAGGATAAGGGGATGTATGCAGAGCAAGGTGTCTGTAGTTGCTAGTGGTAGAGTGGAGAGTGTGAAAGGGATTGGGGAGACCTGTGTTTGGGGAATGTTCATACTACTGAATGCAGATATGCAGATCCTCTTTGTTTTCTGTGTGCGTCTGTGTTTTGAACAATAGAGGTCTCAGTCTCCTACAGCAGTTTTGGAATTAACAGCAGAGAAGGAAGAACACCACAGGGGCAGTATTAGCCATATGCATGTTAGAATATGTAAAGAGGTTATTCCAAGTCTGTCTGATATCTTTTACTGTTTTTTTTGGGTGGTTGTGTTTTGTTTTGTTTTTAATTATGATTGGCAGGTCTACTCTGCTGCATTTGTGTGATTAAACCTAGGGTTATGATATTGCCATATAACCTGGCAGGACTTGTTGAATATTCACCAAACATACCTATTTCTTCTGTAGAAGCTGCGGAGTGGTACAACAGGTGTATCTGCATTGATTGTAGGGAACAAGCTACACATAGCATGGCTAGGGGACTCGCAGGTAATGCTTGTGCAGCAAGGAAAAGCTGTGACATTAATGGAACCTCACAAACCAGAAAGAGAAGTAAGTCTGACTTGTTTTTTTGTTTTTTTTTTCCTCTTGTGTGCGTTGTCAGAATCTCTCCTGAAACCTTTTGGAATCAAGCCTTCTTAAGTGTTTGGTGCTTTACATAATTACATATATTGTATGGTAGGATTCAGAGACTTGACAATTTTTTTTTTTCCATCCACTCCTCTGCCTTGAAAAGGTGATCCCTACAACTATACCCCCTTGAAAGTACTGATGGTACTGGTAGTCCTGACTTCAGTTCCTTCTCAGACTGTCTTTTCAAAATTGGTAGTAATTAAGGACTTTCACAGGATTTTTTTTGTGTTTGAATTTAAAACTGCCTGTTATAAATTATCTTAATAATTTGAGATTAATAGCTATTTAAAACATTAGCATAATGCAAGTCTTTTATAATATGCTATACTGTCATTCAAAAGCTAATGATAATCTACTAGCCTAACTGGCTTAAAGTGTGTTGCATTTTCTATACATTTTAAATAGCCATGTATTTTATGACATGAAATTTGATGGGGATCTTGTGAGTTTAGATAGCATTACATGACCCTTTGCCTTCACAGCATGAATACTTGTAATAACTGAGTAGTTAAAGGAGTATCAATGCACATGCTATTGTTACATTGTCTAGTTATCTTGTATTCTATTCCAAATATTTATATACTTGTCCAATTGATGTATGGGATGGGAAGAAGTGACAGGAAAGGGTACTCATCCGTATGGGAAAGAACATGATGATACAAAACCATAACACTTCTGCTTTTTTGTGGACAAGCCATGGTATGGTTGGGAAGTAGGTGGGTTGTTTCCAGTAATCTTAAGTGCACATTTCTGAGCTAGATTCTGGTATGTGTGTTTGCTATATTCATAGTATAAATACAGAAGCTGAAGCAGCTCTTGGTTTGGGGTTTTGTCTTGTTTTCCCCTCTTAGGCTGGCTAACAGCAAGGTCAGTAAGCCATGGTAGGCTTTCAGTATAAAAATTGTATTCTACTGTTTTTCAGGATGAGAGAGCACGTATTGAGACTCTGGGTGGTTGTGTAACCTACATGGACTGCTGGCGGGTTAATGGTACCTTGGCTGTTTCTAGAGCAATTGGTAAGATAAACCATCAGAATTCGTATAGTTCAGCTGAAATTTGATTAAAACACACCACTTGAGACTGTATGTTTACTGTAAATGATGTTTTGCTCAGTATCAACCAAATCTTGCTGTCTTTGCCATAAGGCTAGCTTACAGCTATATAACTTACATAGCTTGCAGCTGTATAATCTTACTGGTTTTACCATAAGTATAGAATATTGTTTTATTTTACATACTAGCCATGACAGTCCTAATTCTTTTATATTTCTAAGCCTTTCACTTCTTGTAAATGTCTTTGATACCGTGGTGTTCTACAGTAGCTTAACAAACATACAGTATTTAATTTGTAAAAGTGGAGCAAGTAATCAATGTTCATCTAGCCTTCTTTATGTGTCTAAATGTCTGCTTTGTGTGTTTTTGTCCACTTTAATATTAATGTATCTTTCTCCTGACTGCAGTTCTTAAGTCAGATCACTGCATATTCCTTTGAATCACACATATCCAGCAATTTAGGACATTTTATTTGTATTTTTGTATATTATTTGTATATTATATTTATTTGTAGTATTCCAGAATCTTATTAAATGAGCTTACTTTGCTACTTGCCAGTTAGGCCAAAAAGAGAAAAGACCCTGGGCAAGTACAGCAGATAGCTGTAATGTATGAGTGGAAGCAAATTAGTATAAATTTGTATAATGCTTTTTTGGATCAATAGCAACTCATTTTTAGTAAGTGCATCCATATGAAGCTGATGAACTAAACACAATGAGCAGATTCTTATGGTGTTGTGCTGTATATCTGGATAGCTAAGAAAAATCTTATTTCCGTAGCATTCTGAAAGCTGTACAAGAGGCACACCTGCAAAATGAAGGCCTGACTATCTCCTTGCACAAATATATTTGCGAGAAAAAACTTCAGAAGAATTTCCTTAGTCTCCCTGCAAAATTAGGGAAGCATGAATTAGAGAAACTCCTTAGAAAACCACTGGATTTAGGTGGATTCCAAGCAGTCCTAAAGAAACAAAAGCCTTCCATGCTTATTTTATAGCTTTTCACTACTCTTGTCCTGCACCAGGTACCTCTGGAATATGATCTGGCTGTCCTTGAGGATGGTAAAAGCAATTGGTGGGTGAAGTAGTAACTGTTTACATTTGAAGTAATAAAGCCTTTGTCTTGATTGTTTGTCTTAGGTGACATATGTCAGAAACCCTACATCTCTGGTGCCGCAGATGGAGATTCATTTGAGCTGACGGGCTCTGAAGATTACTTGCTCTTAGCCTGTGATGGATTCTTTGATGCTATCAAGCCATATGAGGTTGTAGACTTGGTCCTAGATCATTTAATGCAAACCAAAGGAGTGGGTCTCAAAGCAGCAGAAAGACTGGTGGCTGCTGCAAGGGAAAATGGATCCAGTGATAACATCACTGTTCTAGTGGTGTTCTTGAGGGATCCTCAGGACATCTTGGCAGACTGTCTCAGAGACCCTAAGAGCCTTGGGGCTGGTGATGATGCTCGGAGCTCACACTTTAATTTCCTCAGGTGTGAGGCAGCAGCCACGCAGTGACAAAATCTGCTTAATCCAGAACGTTCAAGTAAGTTCATGTAAGGAGGTGCTTTCCAAGAAGCCTCTAATACAATAGGAAAAATGTGTCAGAAAAAAATGACAAATGGACAAACGTTTAACAGAAGGGCAAGACTCCTTTTACTGAGTTCCCGTTCGTCTTTTCCTTCCTTCCCCCTCCCTTCAAAAAAGACTGAGCAGACATGGAGATTTGTACAGCTATTTCATCTCTGGGAGCAGGCTTCTAAAGTGTGTCCCAGGGCTGCTGGTCATATCCCTCTGTCCTGGAAGTGGTAAGAAACCATAATATATATAAGCTAATGGGTGAGAATACCCATTTGTGAGTTCTGAGTGAAAATTTAAATTAATGCTTAAAGAAAATGCTGTATGTTGTATTTAATTGTGATGTTACTTTGGAGATTGGGAGGAGAAAAGCTGTCACCATCTCAGAAAAGCTTGTTACTGTGTGTGGTCTGTAGGAATAGGCTTGGTGTGCGAGAGACTGGGTGACACCATTATGCTGTGTAAGTTGCTTTTGTTTTGTACCAAAGATGATATTACAAGAATGATGCAACTTCTTGATTCAGAGACGTTTAATTTTGTGTGTATGGAGAGGAAAAAATGAAACTGAATGCTCCAGAGAAAGAGCAAGAAAGCTAACTAGAAATATCACAGTCAAAATGATACAAAAATGGCTGCTTTCTGGGATGCTCTAGTTTATAAACTGGAATCCAGTATTTAACTGCACTGGATTATTTCTCCCTAACAAACATGCTTTACTGGCTATTTGGCAACCTGAAAAGAAAGGACCCTTATTGTTGTACTTGAGAGAGATCTTTACAGTATATATGCTTTAGCAGTTAAATATGCTCTGTTTCTGCCACTTTTTTGTGTGCTATAACAAATGAGAAATTTATTTTTATTCTAAGTGTTTATTTGAACTTTACAGTTGGAGGAATTTTTTGCAGTGTTACTTTATTTTGTTGTGGTTTTTATTTAAATTAGAATTTTAAAGCGTCTGTGTCTTTATTATCTGGTTTTAAAAACTGACTACCCTCAAGTGCCTTGAATATTTCACCCAAGGGTTGCCAGCTTCCTATCATATTCTGGTGAGCCAGTTTATAGTGTTTTTAAAATGTGACTTTTCTACTTCATTAATATTAATGTTTAATGCACTTAAATGTTTCATTTTTGTGAATGATTTTAGTGGGAACTAGTTTTCAAGAAAATCTCTTTCATTTTTGCCAAATCTTGTGGCTTGTAGTAAAAGCTTCACAATACTTATTGTGACTTACCCCCTGCCCCATGCCAAAAGCTCTAGTTAGTTAATCATTAAGTGACAATCTGAGTCATCATGACTTCCATTTAAAAACAAATACACTTCTGACCTTCACAAGAAAATTTAATAACACAAACTAGAAACAGTTTAGAAACAGGTTTTGATTAATAGATGGTTAATTTGGCCATACTTCACGAACTTTTGGGGTCTAAATAACTTTCTAGGGAGATGAAAAGCTAAGGTGAGGGCGAGAGAATCTTAATGAACATGTATGTTTTTATACAGCTGTTATATCCATTACGTACTAGAGCCTCTTTGTGCCTGGCTAGCAGGACTCAACAAGATCTGAAGGCTCAAAGGTAAATGTGTTAGTAATTTCTGTATCTAAACAAGAAGTGCTTTACATCTGGCAGCGAGATTGTATGCGTAATTTAGAAGCACATGGTGTTGTAATAAGTCAGTCCTGTTGGTTAAAATGTGTTGGACATTAATGTTGCTTAGAGGAGGACATTTAAGAAAAAGAGTTGAGATAGCTAAAAGGAAGAACAGAGCATCACTGTTTATGTCCATAGTGTCTCTGAATCGTTAGCTACTGTCATGCAGTGCAGTTACCCTGGTGACGTGTTTTTTGCCGGATTACTATGGATGATCATATGGTTTAACATAGAAACTCCTCAGTGAGCTACCATCTCATTACATAGCAACTCGGACAGTGACTTCCTTGTTTTGCTATGCAACAACAGGAGCTTTACCCCTGAGAAGGTTGCAAGCACTTTTCCATCCTATGTTTTGCTGTCCTAAACTATGTGAGGAAGGCTTTCTGTGATAGCAATCTGGTAGGGTAAGCGTTAGTTTTTGTAGTGAACCTACTTCAGTTAAGGAAGCCTTTAGATTTGTGTAGTAATCCCTTTGGATTTACCATCTCCTATCTCTTTGATTTCTAACCCAGATACTCAGTGTAATGCTAAATTCTGATGACCACTAGTGCCTCTTGATGTCTTGGAAATAGTTCTCATTATTAATATAGTAAGAATCATACCGAATTGTTTGATTTCATTGCTGTCAAGAGAGGGGGAAGCTGTTGTATTCATGAAGGGAGGTGTGAAATGTTAGTAAGTTCCTAATAGGGTTTACTTTCTGAAATTTGCTGAATTTCCTGAAACGTGGAAGGAACTGAACAAGCCAAATTTTTTGTAATGATCCTTTTATTTTGCCCCTTTTTGGGGCAGATTTGCATTATAGAGGAAACAAAGTCTTAGGTCTTTCAATGGTTACCTACAGCTATGTGAGAATATTCTTTTCTTGTTTCAAATTTGATAGATTTCTTCTTTTTTATGGGAGCTAAGTGAAATGGGCCTTTACCACAGTCTGTGGTAATCAAGAACTTTAATTTGCAAGCTATGCTCTAGGGAAGAAATTCTGCATTCCGAGAAGCTGTTCCCTTATATAGATGTTTTCATTCTGAATGAGTGCCTCATTTCTTTGAGATGTAAGTAGATAGGAATAGTCTTTAGGAACTCCTGTAGATTTCAGTGGGGATAAAAAAAATATTTCTCTAATTTTCAGAGACTTACTATCTTTAAAAAGTCTGGTCAGGTCTATAGGGGTTGTCACTGGGTCAAAAATAGCAGTTTGTATCCTATCAGTGGAATAAATAAGTCTTAATGTGGCATCTATGGTAGAATTCTAAATTGTATTTGGGGGGAAAATTGGTTTTGGAGATGTCTTATCTATTCTTGACAGCCTGATGAAAACCTATGGACACTTTTTTTTTTTAAACTGAAAAACTAACATTTCAATTTGATATTAAATCGGTAATGAAAATGTGACACAGGATCTAAGTATGGATTTTGGAAGTGCACTTTTAAAATTCTATTGAAATTGGTCATCAGGATGGTCTTATCCTTGGGATGGCAAGGCAACCTCCAATTTTTGTTTTACTTGTGACTGATAGCAGTTTTAGAAGCCACCAGCTATAATGTATAATAATACTTTTATAAGAAGTGTCACTAGTATGGGTGGTGAAGAGAAGAGGGGAAAGAGCTCTAGCAGAAGGTATGAAGTTGAAATAAATAGTCCAAAATACGAAATGGTGCATGTCTTGAATTTACAGTACTTATCTGCCTCTCTTATCTTTCCTATTAAAAAATCTTGGATTTCTGGTGTTGGCTGTTCTGTACTGTTTTCCTTCCCTCCTTTGGTTAAAAATAATGTGTAATCTTGTTGAGAAGAATGCTCTTGCCTCTCTGGGCCTTCCTAGTGTCACTACAATGTACTAGCACTTGTCCACCAAAGTTAAATCAACTAATGACAAATTGACTAATTTGCCTGCTTCCTTGTTGTCTTTCTGATGGGCCTGCAGCAAAACCAATTATTGAGTCTAGCCAAAATCTTTGAAGCTGTAGAAGTTAGCTGAAGGATTCAAGACAAGTGTTCAATGAAAAATGAAAGTATTTTAATATTTTACTAGACTCCAAATGAATGCTGCTGCATTTTAGTACTCAGCATCAGAAAATTTTCTCCTTAAAGGAGCCTGCATTTTTAAAACAGCACGCTTAAATTCTTGTATTATGCTTGATTGAAAACTAGCTTTAGTCATTCTGCTTAGTTGGTATCCAACATCTCTTTTGCTTACGGGTAATTCATACTTCTACCTTTCTTTTCCTTCCCTAACCTGCCCTCTCCTACAAAGAAACATACCTAAGACAGTGAAGTCTTCTGGGTCTGACATAGACAAGATTACAGTTTTACAAATTACATTTGTTGTGGGGTGGGTTTTGGGGGTTTTTTGAGAATACAGAGAATAGAAATGCAGGAAAATTTTTAGAACAGAGGGAAAATAAGTAAAATCTGCCCTCAGAGTGATAGAGGCGTGAAAGAGAGAGACAGGAATGCATTTAAGTATTACTAATGCCTATTTTAAAAAGGAAGTGGGCTGGAAAATAGAGCTACAAATGTCAGTTCTTTAGAGTGAAATACCAGTGCTTGAAAGAATTAGAAACACACCCATTAAAAAGGCAAAACTCAAATGTAGTAATTCTGTCTTCAAACAGCCAAGGACGGAATCACAGTAAAAGCATCTGAGGTGACTTACTGTGACCCCTCAACACTGTCTTGGAAGCTAATACTCCTAAATGGATTTTTCTAAACATCTTTATGTGCAAGGTAGTGCTAAGAGGGAGCATTCAGTATGCACAGTTACTGGTCACTGTGCAACTGCTGCTATGAATAAATGCTGTGAAGTGTGTTAATGAATCGATACGGCTGGTGAGCTTTTGTATGATGAGTAACTGGGCACAGAGTAGTTACAGCAGAGTTGGCAGTTGAATAGTGTTGATCACAGTGATGACTTTAATAGTGTTTAATAGACACTTATCTGAATTCAAAGTCAGATGAGATACTACTCTTTTTAAAAGCATTTCCAGTGCTATTAGCTTTCTGTCATAAAAAGCCACTAAAATTTCCATTTTTTTGTTGGATGTTGGGAAAAGTGCTTCTCTTTCTTCCTGAATTCTGCAGATAAGTTGGCAGTCTGCACTGGAAAACCCATTTTCAGTTGATAGCTTAAAGCAGCTGTTTGGGGTTGAACCTTCCCTCCCCAGCAATCCTTTAAAAACTAACAAAAAGGTGTTTCCAAAACAAGTGGCTGAGGAACATGGGTATTTCTAAATGGCGTTACACAAAAGGTAACCAGCAAATACCCTTGATCTGCAAAGGTTATGGATAGTTAGTTGAGCTGCTCAAAGTCTAATTTAAGACTGCAGCTCCACACTTTGTGTGAGACTGTTGGTTAAATTACTTGTGTTCTTGTGGAGGCAGGTACTTAATGCACAGCACCAAACGTGGTCTATTTCTATTCTTATAGCACTGAAGTATCAAGCAAATCCTTTAAGGAGAAGGTGGGGGGGATGTTAGCCACAACAGAACAGATTGCAGATGATTCATATATAATTAAGTTCTAATTAAGCCCGAGTTAAATTCCCCTGCTTAGTTCTATTACTGTCCCTTTTACAATGGGGCCTGTGCCATCAGACAAAATCCTACTAGGAAGTAATGGTCCATTCCCCCTTTTTGAGGAACAAACAACTCCTGATGGACAAAATGTTGTTCAGGAAGGGTTGGAGAGGGAGAAGAATGAGCTTTCAAATGAGTGTAGAACTTCCCAATCTACACTAAGTTATGTATTCTCTCTAAACACATGTTTGTAGCAGGTCTGATTGCATTTCAGTAGTTGTGCTGGAAAGCAATGGGTTTTCTGCCAAGCTAGTCATAATGTTTAAGACTGACAGCACCAAAACCAACAGGCTAGTCCTCCCTGCTTTCCTAAATCAAGCCACTAAATAGCCACTAAATCAAACCACAAAAATAGCCGGCCCTGTTGAGTATTTGTTTTGCAGCGTTGACAGCTCTTACGAGCTAAGATATCCATTTTCTGCATACGTTTTGGTTGTTTTTAATATATTTATTGGATTTTACTTTATCTAAAGTTATTTCTATTGATATCAGTCGTGTCAGCTAAAAAGTCATCAAATGGAGACATGAGGGAGCGACTGGACCTGAACACCTATCTGTCATAGGCACTTCTTAAAATACTACCGTAAAATGAACTGGTAGGCTCTTGTGATAACCTTATCTCCAAATAGAACGGGAAGCCAAAATCTTACAGAGAATCAGTTAAACCTTTATTTTGGTGTGACCCATCAGAGCCTGAACACTCACAAGCCTTCCCCACAAGCTGTTCAATGTTGCTAGTTGAATGTGTTTTCCAAGCTGTGCCTGCTGCTGCTGGTGCACACAAAAATAAACAAGACCGCTGTGTTGGCAACATAGAAAATTCAGCAAGAAGCAGCTTTTGTCAAACAGAAGAGGACAAAATCAACAGGAAAAGAAATGTTTTCAGGCTTCTTGGAATGCAAACAATGGAATAAAAAAAAGCAACCTAGAAGAGTTGGCAGTGCACTGTTGGCTTAAAACCACTGTTTTAAACAAATGAATTTGGCTGCCTTGTAATGTCTGCTTTATTTTGTTAACAAACTCCTCTTGGTCAGGGTTTCATGCCTGGTTGTTGATATGTGCTTTTTAGTTTGAAGAGAGAAGATATATTTAACTTTCTAAGGAGCTGAATGTGTCTGGGCTTTGTGACTAGTTAGATTATGATTATTGAATTTTCTCTAAACTATTAAGCCTGATTATTAATTACCAGAAGATATTAATATAGTAAGTACTGAACTTACTAATGGTTAAATGGTTCTGGATTTCCATGCACAAGAACTTCATTAGTCTTTCCTGATCTAGTAGATCACTTCTTGAAGTTTTTTATCATTTGTGTGGCAATACATTAGGCATGTGGAAGGTTTGTCGCTTTGGCAAATGGAACTGGAAGGTGCAACTATCTGTCCCTGCAGGAAGTATTTATCCTTTTGTCTAAGGAATCATGGTTTCTTCTGGATGTCTAAGGATAAAGAGATAATAGCTAGGAAAGTAGAGAGATCCTGTGGGGACTTTCTCAGGGCAATTAAATACTATGACTGCCTCTTTTTCATGTGGCCCTTTCTAACATGTTAAAAGGCATTCTGCTTAATACTAGATGATTAATGCCGCTTCCTTTTTTTTGCTTTTTTTTCCTTCTTCTTTCTTTCAGTGTGTTTAATAATAGCAAGATGTTTGTTTTGTTGGGGGTTAAAACTTCATACTGGGGGAGGGGGGAAAGGCCAGTATAAAGCTTTAACTGTAAGTACTTTTAACTTACTTAACTACTTTAACTACTTTTAACTTCCTCTTCTGAAAGTCTGTCGTGTTCTGTCTCCTCCTTATACTCTTCCCACTTCTTTTTCTTCTATATTTTACGTCCTTTTACATTGTCAGCCCCACTCCCCAAAATGCCACTTCTTAGACTGTAAACTCCATTGGCTGTTAAGTCAGTTTAGTTGCCACTTGACAATTTCTATTTCATCTGTGTTCGTAGTGAATGTGGTCCAAACTTTGGAGGCCTGCAATACCAAGAGTGCAGGAAGTACCATGTCAGCTAGGAAGATAAGACTCTAACAGTGACTGTTGTGTCATTGGCATTGACCAGTATTGGATGCATAAGAAGAAAATCCTGTTACTTGCATGTTATTCCATAGGAATACTTAAGCTTGTCTCAGGTAGCAGTAGCTCTCATTCTGAATACAGGACTTCAGAAATATTCTTGTCTCTGTATTTCCTTGTTCCTGCAGGTTGTTTGTGTTTTCAAACATTTGCACTATCTAGAGTGGGGAAAAAACTTTCTAACTTTCTTCATCTGTTCAGTTCTCTGTTTCTTGCCCTAGTCGACTGACCAGACAGGTTGGTAACGCAGCATACCATGTGGCTGATCAACCTCTCAGTCAGTGTAATTCTTCAGTGTCTGCTCTGTATGATAACTTCAATCCTGTGCTTATTTAGTGGTCAGTTAGACCTCTGTAACTACTCCTGCTGACTTAAAAGATGTGTCATTATCAGTATTAAAATAGTACAAGAGCAGAGCTGTTGCTTTAGGCACATTTCTTGCCACTGTGTCGGCTAATGAACTTTGAATGAAAGTAGGAGGGCCAGTGACTTCGGAATAGGAGCTGTTAGCCAAGTGTTGTAGAATTGTGGTTCTTATTTATTTTATATGCTAATCTGCACTTGTGACCCTGAGCAGAAAAGCTGCAGTACATCAGGTTTTATAAGCTGTGCCTTAACCAGTTATCTAGTATCTTAAAACTCTTATTTAAGCTGACTGGTTTTGTGCACAGGTCAGAAACCTGTTGTCATTGATCATTAAATGCTATGCATATTGTGCATTCATTTACATGGATTGTTCTAATAGTGCTTGTGTGTATTATGCTACATTACCGTATTTTTATATATATATATGTGTGTGTGTGTATGTATTGCATGAGGTTTAATTGTTGAGGCTTTTTGTATTGTCATTTTTGTATTCACACAGTGCCTCATGTATCTATTTGCATATTGCAAGAAGTTGTTTCAAAACAGTGATTGGAAACAGGTGGGGATAAGAACTCTCCACTGCAGGATCTGGTGTTTCTGAAGTATTAATAAAGTATAATGATTTGAAGCATTGTTTGTTTCTTTTCTTAAATGTGTTTTTCATTCTAATACTTCAAGTAGTTGGATCCACAGTGGTCATATTGCACATCTTTGAGTGGTTACCCTGTCACCAAATCTTACCTTCTTCCAAAGGATCTTTCTGGGAGAAGAGGCCAGTGTGCTACAAAGAAGCACTAGAAGGAAACAATCCTTGGAATCACAGAGCATGCTTACTTGAAAAGATGGTATCTCTAAAACCATCTTAGAAATGGACTGTGTACCTGCGCTGGTTTTGGCTGGGATAGAGGTAATTTTCTTCACTGTAGCTAGTATGGGGCTATGTTTTGGATTTGTGCTGAAAACAGTGTTGATAACAGAGATGTTTTCATTATTGCTGAGCAGTGCTGACACAGAGTCCAGGCCTTTTCTGCTCCTCTCCCCTCCCCACCAGCGAGTAGGCTGGGGGTGCACAAGAAGCTGGGAGGTGACACAGCTGGAACAGCTGACCCCAACTGATCCAAGGGATATCCCACACCATATGATGTCATGCTCAGCATGTAAAGGTGGGGAAAGAAGGAGGAAGTGGGGGATGATCGGAGTGATGGCATTTGTCTTCCCAAGTAACCATTATGTGCGATGGAGCCCTGCTTTCCTGGAAATGGCTGAACACGTGCCTGCTGATGGGAATTAATTCCTTGTTTTGCTTTGCTTGCATGCACGGCTTTTGCTTTGCCTATTAAACTGTCTTTATTTCATCCCACAAGTTTTCTCACTTTTACTCTTCCGATTCTCTCCCCCATCCTATGCGGGGGAGTGAATGAGCAGCTGTGTGGAGCTTGGTTGCCGGCTGGGGTTAAACCATAACAGTCCCTCTAATTTGTTGATTTGATCTAAGTTTTCTTTCATTCTTTTTACCAGCTAACAACAGTAGTAACGCAGGTTGTTTGGCATACTACCTAATGTCTAACAGCAATGGGATAATGATCTGAAAGTCCCTGTTGCAGATTGTGGCAATTTGTTGTTTACTTGCATACTTGCTAAAGAAGTGGTCTTTAACCACTGGAGTGGAAGGATGGGCAGTGAATTCTTGGAGTACGTTGGGGTTAGTTTGCTACAGAACATAGAGGAAGTTTTGAGAAGGATGGTAACTTTCAAAATATAAGGATGGCTTGGAAGCTAAGCTAATCTGTGTGATTGTTTCTGAAGTGCTGGTGCTCATATCCTCAAGAAAGGAAGATCTAAGGAGAGCAGGACAGAGATACCAGACTCGACAAAAAGAAAGCTTTAACAGTCTTGGGGATCCGAGAGATGCACTCTTTTAGGCAGTTTGTCTAAACGCCATTGTATTTATCTTAGTAAAGAAGAAAAGTAAAAATCTAGTAAGAGTCCAGGATGCTGCATCAGAGGGAAGCAGACAAGGTATTTCTTAAAATACAAAAATAAGGATAACCATAATCAGTCATCAGGTAGATTCTGCCCAAGATTCCCTGGGCATACTTGAACCTACTTCAGATCAAACCTCAAATCTCTTGGAAAATATCTTCCATTTCATAGTTCTACATGTTTTGTTAGTTGTTTTTGTGCATGTTTTTGTCGTTGCCCTTGCACACGGCAGGAAACTGCTCCTCTCTCAAGGTAAGGCAGGAGGGTCGCGGTGTGGAAAAGGCAAATTGTTCTGCAGGTGTCCGAGAACTCCGTCGGGGCTTTGTGTTTCTGCCCCTAGAGGGCTCCCTCTTTCCTTTGGCCAAAGCAAAACAAAAAGCCGTAGGAAAAGGTACGTGATGCTGCCCGTTGCCACAAATTGTTCAAAAGAGCCCTCTGCATGCTGTGTCGTTCCCACAATATTTTCATGTTGTAGATAGGCACTGGAAAGCTGAGTGGGAAGAGTTTCTTTGCATAATACCACCTTCCTTCCTTTCCTGTATCTTTTAAGAAGTTGCAGTGTTTCTGGCACTAATTCTGTGTTTTGCTTTTTTCAAGTAGTTGGTTTGGGCTGGGGTACAGCTGTCCAATACCAGATTTCTGATAGTGGCCAACAACAGTAATTTGGGGAGAGTGCAAAAAGCTTTTTAAATGGGAGGCAGGAAAGCATTCATGTAAAGAGTGGAACTAAACAAGTGTAGGTTAGAATAATATTCCTTTTTGCATCTCTTAGTCGAGATTAAAAAAATCTAAAGCTTTGTTTCTCTTTATATAAGACATAAAAGGTATTTCTCTGTGTGTTTATCAGGCTATAAGAGATACCTCTCTTTTAGTCTACAGCCCAGTTCCTTTACGAAACCAGGTTCTGGTGTCAGTGTGGGGAAAAGGAAAAAAACTTTAACAATGGACAGAAGACACTTCAGGTTTTCTGTATAGTTATTTATAGTCACTTAAAATCTTATGCAAAGTCTATGCTTGAAGAAGTTCTAAGTTATAATTAAGCCAAGCTGCTAAAGATGGATCTAATTGTTGGGTTACAGACAGGCGCAGGTAACACGAGTTGAGCCACTGACATCAGATATTTCATCCACTTGCTTTCTGTTGATGTGGCTAATTCCACACAACTGTTCCAGCAGTTGGAATGACTGGCATGGGGTGAAGTGTGGATGCATGTCAAGAGTTCACCCTGACAGGCTTAACTGGCCAAATGTCGCTGGCCTTTAAAGGTACCGTGTCCTTAGCGCTGGCTCTCAGATTTCCCCCTGGAGCACAGCTGCTTTAGCACTGCTCCTGTTGAGCCCCTGCTACTGAAGGACTCGAGAAGGGAGAATGAATTAGACACTGAAATGGCTCTGCCAATTCCCCCTTTCTGTCACATCAGTCACCTGAAGTCTCATCTCATTCTGAAGAAACGGAATGTTGCAGTTGAGACAAAGGTCAAATCCAAGTGTAGGCAGGCTTTGTTGTTGCATTGGTGAGTCTGCTTTTAAAAAGTAATCCTCTCCCTCTCTCTGTCCCACCCTTCGATGGATTTTCATCTCTTCAAAATTTTAGAAATATCAAATCATCTTTTCAAAATTTAAATTCTTTTCAAGAATTAGAAATATCATATCATACAAGGACAGACCTTCCTCTTCCTACAGATCCGAAGCTGATTGTACTGGTGATTGATGAGGACACTGAAGTGAACATCAAACCCTAGGTATTCAATATTAAGGTTACATTTAAAGTCTAAACGCAGTGCGTTTGGAAGTTACTGCTGAATGACTGCAAGAATGTGCCTGCTACACAGTGCAGCGTATACTAACAGGAAGATTGAGGAAAGCATTTCCAAGTGCTTGGCTTTTGACTGACATTTAAACCTTTGAAAAAGGTTTAATCTATTTTTTCCCCCCTTTATGTTCTTTATCCTGGAAATGTTTATAAGGCTGCTTTTTGCCTTAATTTTAGCATCTCAATTTGTGTCTTGGTTTTGTCTGCTTTCTAAGGTAAAGAAATTATGGATCTGTATTCTCAATCTTAGGCCCCTTTGTAACTGGTGGCTTTTTATTTATTTGGTAATGCAAGCAGGCGATCGGAACGTGGCTGTTTTTTGCAGGGTAAAAGACACAGAGAGGGGATCCAAGCAAGTTAGTATTTTTTGCTTTTAAGTAGTTTAAGGAAAGGTTAATGAATAAATACCAATACCAATACTAACAAAAACTGTTCATTTCTTCCTCCTACTAGTGATTGGGATTCCTTTTGTGATGCGAAGATACGTTGCAAAGGCCTGGCCCTACCCTCAGAAAATTGTCTTCTAATATTTCCTTGTTAATGAAATTTTAAGTCAATGAGCTATTCCCAAATAGCAATCGGCCAAGCCAGGGTGTGCATTAGCTGCCTAATGGCAGGCATCCTGCGTTGCTGAAGGCCTTGTGTCTCGTGGCAGTCCTCTAGGAGTTGCCTACATCCCCTGGCGCGCTTAATGCTGGCTCTGCTAAAGCGCTTCTTGTGCTCCCATTGCCTCCTTTGGGAGACTACTCCACTGACTTACAGATCTTGCTGTCAGGAAGTCTTCTCTGTTCTTCAGTCTTACTGATCTCAGTTCCAATATATATAACTGTAACTTCTTTGACTACTCCTTAATGAAAATTTTAAAAAGAAAGGCAAAAAGTCATCACACA